>ML976664.1:412010-589536 GCA_010015655.1 Bimuria novae-zelandiae CBS 107.79 | reverse complement strand
GGCCAAGGAGCAAGAGAAGGAGCAGAAGAAGGCCCTACGGGAGGCACGCAAGCGTACGCAGGGCCTACGCCAGGATGTCAGCGCCCGAGGGGCCCTCGATGAGCCCCCTGATCACGCGCCTCAAAGCAACCAAAGTACAGGGCCCCAGGGCAACCATAGGGCTCCTCCGCCAGCCCAAAACACCTCTACGATTGCGCGCAAAGGCAAGGGGAAGCTTATTTTGCCCTCATCAATTGATGAGGAGGATGCTGAGTATGATTTATCATGTATACAACCTGTAGGCGCTACACCAGCCCGATCGCGCCGGGAGCGCCCTGTGCGGCCCCCCAAGCGCTTCCTCCAATAAATACACCTTTTTACAAAGTTTTAAGCCTTCCTGCAGTACTCCACCAAAAAATCCGACCTGTATACGATATGTATAGCCCTGTACAGCCTAAAATCAATGGGCGCGTACAGGCCAAAATCGTGCGTCAGGTGGGGACCGTGCGCCAGGTGGGGAATCACAGTAAGGGGAATGTCCAGAAAATGGATCGCAGATGTTTTGCTGTATGACCTTCGAAACAGTGGAGAGAAAAGGCACAGCGCTTCCGCTTCACATGCATACAGTGTATCAGGTGACGCTACTGCCCAGTGTTCAAGTGTGATTGCGCCATTCTTGATTGAGTAGCAAATCTCTCATTGGCTGCATTCACCCACCACATCAAAGGCGCCATTCTCTCCAGGTGTATTGAGTCAGTTCGGCCGTAACGAGTCCCGAAAAACATGAAGAAAGCTGCGGCATGACGACATAAAAAATCACCGAGTTATTCGGATCGCGAGTCTGCCTGCAAAGTCCGCCTTTGTTGCCTTCACCCGGCGATAACGCGCCAAACCGACACTACACCAGATGCGGTAGCAAATCTCTCATTGGCTAGCACACCTACACCAAACATCTACATGTGTATATATACCGTCTGTCTCGCAAGCCGAAAAGACATCGCGACAGACCTCAGACACGCAAGCTTACACTGAACTATAAACCTTACCTCCAAACCAAACCAAACACAACACCCAAGCTCGCCAGGATGGACTTCAAGCGCTCCGTCATCATCACCGGCGGGACTATGAACATGGGCTACCACGCCGCCCTCACAATCGCACGTCAACACCCAGAATGGCTCGTCGTCCTCTCCTCACGATCAGACTCCAAGCACGCAGCAGATGCCATCAACACCACGCTCTCCCAGAAAAATACAATCTACCTGCCGCTCGACCTTTCCTCCACCCAAAACATCCGAACCTATGCCAAAGACTGGACCCTGAAGGGATATCCTCCGATCCAAGCGCTCCTCCTCAATGCGGCATTGCAGTTCCCCGGGGAAGCTGAATTCACAGAGGATGGTATCGAGAAGACGTTTGCCATCACGCATGCCGGGCACGCACTTCTCTTCCACCTTCTCGTCCCGCATCTCGCGACGGGGGCCCGCGTCGTGGTGACGGCCAGCGGTGTTCACGATCCGAAGCAGCCAACCGGGATGCCGCATCCTGTCTACACCACAGCGGAAGCGCTAGCGCACCCTCCGACCGAGCTTGCAAAGGGCGATGGAAGGGTGCACTACGTCAACACCAAACTCTCAAACGTCCTGTGGACGTACGCACTCCAGAAGCGGCTCGACCGTGCTGTACCGGAGCACGGGGTCAGCGTGAATTCCATGGATCCCGGGTTGATGCTGGGTACGGGCCTGACGAGGGAGTACTCGCCCATCATGCGGTGGGTGTGGACCCATCTATTCCCCAAAATAATGCCGATCCTAAGGCTGGCGTTTGGAGCCGCTAATATAAAAACACCCCAGCAGTCTGGAGAGGCTCTTGCCCGGTTGGCCATGGCAGAAGAATTCGCGAGCGTCAAGGGAAAGTATTTTCAAGGGACGAAGGAACAGGAAAGTAGCGTGGAGAGCTATGAGGTCAAGAAACAGGATGATTTGTGGGAGTGGACTGTGAAGTTTGCGGCACGGGATTCGGAGGAGTTGGCGCAGTTCGAGCGGTTTGCGTAGGAGAGATGTTAATTTCGGCGCAACTCTTTTCGAACGGCGTTATTTGATGTTTGTATAGCTTATTAATGACATTGGATTTCATATTCGAGCCTGGTGTTCCTTGGGCTCCGAAGAGATGGGTTGGAAAAGGTTCCTAGTCGGAAATGGGTATCCTTGCTCCAGTCCGAAGATTTAATTTGCTTTCGGCTCCCAGAAAGCTCCTGGCTCGGCTAAGTAACTTTGCAACCGCATGAGCAACATCTCCGCAGCCACGCTCTGCCTTGCCCTCTTTATTATCCAACATCGCTCACCCTCTCCTGTCACCCCCTTTCCCACCAACTGTTTGGCATTTTCTTCTCCAAGCAAGTCTGTCAGGCTGTATACAGCCACCTTTCTCCCGCGCCACTTCGTTGTGCTGAAAGACAATGGGGGAAATTGTGCTCTTGCCGCGAGACGGGGAATCGGAGGTTCGTACCACCCAGGTGGTTTGTGGGTTGTTCTACTGGGAGCGTGAGGCAGGTTGGAGTTCTGGTGCGGGTCGAAGTAGGAGCCGAAGTGGGTACGGAAGAGCAAGTACCACTTGTCGATGTCAAGCACAATGTCCTCAGCTTCTCTCCGCAACTCGTCTGCACGCGTCTTCAGCGAGCCGTAGAACAGGACGCATGATACGTCTTCGATGGAATCAAGATGTTCATTGCTGGGCGATGGCACAGCTGTCAGGCGCCCTCTCCAACTGTAATACCATGCCAGCTTATCCATGACGCGGTCCTGCAAGAGCCGCAGTAAGAGCTCGGTCATGTCTTCGCGCCATATTAGCTTCTCCAGCGCTTTGGGTTCCAGTAGCGCCATAAGTCGTCGTTCGACGGCTCCACGCCAATTTGATTTTTTGCGGCCAAGGTATGCGGCCGTGTGCCTATGAGCTAGGAAGCGTATGGGTGGCCCTCGGGGTTTCTGAGCGTTGGAGGTAGAGATGGATAGCGGGAGCAGCCATGGATCCGACGTCTCAGGGTGCGGTTTGATATAGAGGGTAAGTAGGAGACCGGAGGGGAGCAACGTGGAAGTGGAGCGGTCGAAGCGGGCGGGGGAGGCGAGGGCGTGTGCTGGAGACGATTAATAGAAGTAGGAGCAGGTTGGCGAAAGAAGGAGTGAACTAGTTTGAGGAAGGAGCAGATCAGTTTGAGGAAGGAGCAGATCAGTTCGAGGAAGGAGCAGATCAGTTCGAGGAAGGAGCAGGTCAGTTCTAGGAAGGAGCTTTCATAGGAACATGCACACGACAGGGAAGGAGCTATCACGAGTAAAAGCCGCTCACCGTACGGGTTCTCCAGTAGTCTTTTTTGAAAGGGTGTGAAGTTGGTGGGGTCGGGCCTCGCCTTCATCTGCGTCCAGCGCGTCCTTTGCTCGACGACTACAGGGTCGAGGATCGGTGCGAGAGGGAGTTTCGAGCCGTCTTTGCGGACGCGGAAGCTCTGGTGTTCATCGCGGGCGACAGGTCCCAGAGCGTCGCCTCGAAGCACGTTTGTAACGTAGGCACGTCGCGGCGCTTGATGTGATCGTCTGACGCATGGGGTGACGCGAGAAACGCATCTTCCTGGCATCGGTGGGACGATTCAGTGGTTGAGGTCGGAGGAAGTCCCTGTGTTGTTGCGGCGTTCCGAGCAAGGTTCCGACCTTGCAGGAAGCGTCTTGGCTACTTCGAGCTTCAGCATCGAGAGTAGGAGCAAAGCATCCATTGTCTCTGCCACACACATCATGGCCTCGATAATACGGCGCATCGCAAGACCAGCAATCGCTACAGCTCCACCGCAACCTTGTGCGCGTGCTTTGTCCCGCCTCTCGATCCCGCCGCTACCGCATACCCAAACCCACGCGCCGCCCTCGCAGCCAACATCATGGATGCCGGTGCCTTATGTGACCGAGACCGTCGTACGTAGCCTATCCCACGCGCAAATGTGCAAGAGGAGTCATAGTAACGATTCAGGCGGGCGGGTGGCGCACTTCTGACATCTTCTCGCGCCTGCTCTCGGAGCGCATCGTCTGTATCAACGGCCAAGTCGATGACCCCATGTCCGCCACCGTCACGGCCCAGCTCCTCTTCCTAGAATCCGACAACCCTTCCAAGCCCATCTCGCTCTACATCAACTCCCCAGGCGGCTCCGTCACCGCCGGCATGGCCATCTACGACACGATGAACTACATCCGGTGCCCCATTACCACCATCTGCATGGGCCAGGCCGCGAGCATGGGGTCATTGTTGCTGGCTGGAGGCAGCCCGGGGAACCGATTTATCCTGCCGCATTCGAGGGTTATGATCCACCAGCCGAGCGGCGGGTACAGTGGGAAAGCGAGCGACATTGCGGACTATGCCAAGGAGATTTTGCGAGTGCGGGACCAGTTGAACAAGATTTATCAGAAGCATTTAACCAAGACGCGGACACTCGAGGAGATCGAGAAGTACATGGAAAGGGATTATTTCATGGATGCCGGGGAGGCGCTGGAATTCGGCATTGTGGACCAGATACTGGAAAAGAGAGAGGCCGAGACGGAGACGAAATGAGAAGCCTCTAGATTCTAGGAAAGGGAGAAGAATGGGGACAGAGGGTGAGAGGGCTGTCCCAAGGCGGGTGTTTCCAGGTGGCCATCATGAACCCCAACGCGGGCTCTGATCGGACGAACTTGGTTCAGATTCAGAGAAGACGGGTGAGGTAGAATCGAAGCCACGTCCCACGCCGTCCGGGGGCAACGTGCTGGGAAGAACCGTGGCTTGTTCCGGCATGTAACCATATGCAGGCGGCGGACGCGCACTCCATGTTACGTCGAACGAGGGAAAACCCTTCGGCTGCCCTACGGAGTCAAGGCCCTCTAGGGGCAACGATATTTATAATCCACAGAAGAATGGATGTATATATGCAATCGGGCCACGCTGTCCGGAACCAATAGCTGTCTCAACAGTAACCAGCCTAGATGCGCACCATCTTCACAACTCCGACCTAACAACACGCATACTTCCTATGAATATCATCTTTCCATCTGCTCCCACCCACCAGTGCCGCTGGTCGCCCTTTTCGTTATCCCATCTGGGGTCCTAGAAGACCAAAGATAATCCATAAGCGACCCGCTAAGCCGCCTTTTCGTACTTGCTTCTCAACTCATCAATCTCTCTCTGAAACTTCTCCATATCATCCAAGATATTGCTCGCATTGCTGCCTCCGCTTCTCTCTACCCCGGTTTCTAGCGTATTTCCGCCCGCGTTTTCTTCCCCTCCGCCCAATCCAACCGGTTTTGTTACCTCATCCCTGGGGGAATACAGAGCCGGTTCATCCTTATCCGTAGGCGTATACTCCCTGCCCAGAGAGCTCACACTGGCAATGCTTCCCTGTCGCTTGCCGTCAAACGAGCTTTTCGAATTGCGCTTCCACTCGGTGCTCGTCTGCCGCGACCCGATAGGAGAAGAGGACCCAGGCGGCAAGCTCGGGCGCTGCAAGTCGAGACTCGAGCGACCGGACTGCCGGCGGCGCGGGGGTGGAGGAGGGGGTGGCATGTTTGCCTGTGTGCTCTCGTTGGAGACGGCTCGTGATGTGTTGCGCGCAGAGCGCATCGACGATGTGCGTGTTACGCCAGATACCGGCGATGACGATAGGGACTCAAGCGTCGTTCGCCGGGAGGAAGAAGCGGGGATGAGGGAGGACACTACGGGCCGATTCGAGTTCGAGAGCTCTGTCGAAGAAGAGTTTGCGCTTGATGTATTGATTGTAGAGAGCGCATTGCCATGGCGTCTTGAGGGTGGCGGAGGGGGTGGTGGTTTCTGGGTAGATGTGGGTTCCTGTCCGTGATTTATGGGCGGAAGTTCATTCGAGAGCTGTGAGGATATGGTGAGGGAAGAGTTGCTGCGTGATCTGTTTCCTGTGGTAGAGGTGCGCAGCTGACTCTGACGACGAGCTAGTGGTACTGGTGGAGGGACTTTCTTCTGTGTCGACGTGGGCGTCACTTCTGCGATGCTTGTCGTCTCGCTATCTCTGACGTCTGATATTGATGTGGTCGCGTGAGAACTATGGTGTGTAATGGTATGAACTGGCGATGTGATGGCAGTGGGAGGCGTGGGAGGCAACGGCTTGTTCAGGTCCGTGTTCGTGCTGGATGACTTCAGCTGGGGCGTTGTCTCCGCTGCTGAGAAATCTTCGAAAGACACCGTCTGCGGCGCCCGCTCCCTCACAAGTTTCCCGTGGCGATGGCGTGGTGCAGGTGGTGGTTTCTTCTTCTGCTTCTTCGGGGCCTCTCCCCCCATAAGACTAGCATGTTCATCGTCCGAGGCCGCCATGTCGTATGATGTTCGCGGTGATTCTGGATGCGCTTCTTGCACTGCGTCGAATATTGATTGTCGTGATACGGATGAAGTGTCTGTGCTGCTACTGCTTTCAAAGGTAGCGGGAGTCGGGCTGAGTGGTTGGGAGGAAGGAGCGATCTGAGGAGCAGGACCGGAAGAGCGCGGATTCGTGATGCCCTGCATCAAGAGGTTTTTGAAGCCTTCCACGTTTAACGATTGTCGCTTCGGTCCAGCCGTACTCTTTTCCGTGGGTGTCCGCTCTAGTGAGACTCATGTCAGCACAAGGGAATATGAAGGTGCAGTTTCTTCAACCAGTTGCCTGAAACTGGCCGATTCCGACAGCCTTCCAAGAAGCATATAGGGCAACAAACCTCTTGACTGCGCCGTCGTCTCCCCGCCTTGCTCCCGCGGCTCGAGGGTAGCCAACGTCCTCGAAAATGGATTCGCAGGAGCTCCGCTGGGCGAATGTGCAGATGCAGAAACTCCCGTGCTCTTCCATGTGTTCCCTGGCACTCCGACTTCTTCCACCTCTGTCCTCGTGGGATCCCGGGGGTATCTTTCTTCGAAATCGTCGGCGAGGGCAGGTGAAGCTTCGGGTGGCGGTGAGCTAGGCTGACGCCCGCGATTTGAGGCGGGATACGGCTCATGGCTCACATTCTGAAAAGCCGGATGCGGAGGAATTGTCTCGATGGGCGATTCTATGCGGACGGATTTCTTTGTCTTTGTGGGAGGCGTGGGCGAGGCATCGAACACTGTGAAACCATTATCCCCTGTTCTTGGACACTGCAGCCACAGAGCAGCATCGCGGAGCCTATACCGGAGTCATAATCGCGCCCTTCCACCCCCGCGTCTCTTTGGTCGCTGCCATCAGCTGGGAAGCTCGTCGGCGGTGCGGCGGTGGGGTGGTTTGGGACTATGAGCGAGGCGCGAAAGGGATTCCCGGACATATTTTTTGCGGCTCAGAAACAATGCATTGTTCTATATACAGGTAAAGATGTCCCACAGAGGACGGTATGCGCTGAGACGGTGGTGCAGCTGCTACGTAGTCGTGCTGAGCATGTACAGTAAAGACTACCAAGAGGCCCGCCCCCCACAAGCATCCCACCTTGGCCGGAAGCGCGAGCGACAAGCTCCGAGCAGCGCGAACAAACACATCCAGGGAATACGGGGAGAAGCACAGCATGCGTTGACGTGTCAAAACACGGTCCCGCCTGTCACGGGAATGTGGGACACAGAACCGTTCGTCTCGTTCAACAGCCCCAAGTCTACCATGTGCTACCATGGCAGCGAAATGCTGTGAGCAGCTCAATCTATGTAAACAAGCCAGCCTGCTGCCCGGCCGGACCACTTCCTCGCGAGCCGTCCTCCGCTCTCTGTCGGCTGACTGAAGGCTACCTGGTCCCTGCGCACCGTCATACCGTAGAGGAAATGCGACCTGGCCGAATCCAGCAGCGTCGTTGCGATGCCGCGCTGCCGATGTGCGCTCGACGTCCAGATGCGCGAGATGCCCAGCATGGCGGGTCTTCGCGCCTCACTGATGGAAATAGACGACGAGCTATTGGCATCACCAGCAGGGAGCTGACCGGCCGTCTCCGCCGCCGCGTCACCCCCGCCATCGGGGCCCAGCACTGGATACGCCTCCTGAATCCTTTCCGCCAAACAAGCTCCCACGCACTTGGCGCCCTGGATGTACAGGTACACCTTGTATCGATCGCTTCCTGTTCTGGAGCTCTGCGGCTGGTCCTCGGCTCCTTCGGGTATTGACTTGTTAGGCAGTATTGGATTGCGCGTTTGGCTCCACAGCGCTTCGTCAGGAATGGGCACCGCTCCCAGCTCAGTATTGACGATTTTTAGCACCTCTCTAGCCTTGTTGCGCAGGGCGAGCGCGTCCCTTCGGCCTACTACCGCGATGAAGCTTCGTTGTCCGCCAGACCAGACTTGAGTCTGCCGTAACCGTTCGCATATTGCCTTGCTGATATCGACGCCTCCGACGTTCATGGCGTGGAACTTGCGATGCAGCGCAGCGTCTTCGGCGAGCGACGGCACGTATTCCATGCCGCAGGCCTTGCACGTCTTGTTCGGTTCTGCGACAAGATCGAGCTGCATCTGCACCAACTTCTTCTTCTTCTTTGGCGCCTGCTGGGAGACGTTGAGTCTCCTCTCGGCTAGCGGCTGCTTTGCATTCGACTGTCGTTTTAAAAAGGAGAACACCGGTCGCCTCTTTTGCACCGAGGGACAGCTCTGCGATACGGGCGACGAGGGAGGGCTGGATCGGGGTGCGTCGTCTGAGAAGACACCCACCGCGTCTTTGGGACTGGACGGGGGCGCGGTGCTCTCGCGTGTCGATGCTACCGACTGTGCATTTTCGTGCTCGTCTTTTCCGTCCGGTTCCATCGATGCGACGCGTCTGCGCTTCGCTGGTGGCTCTTGCGTTTCTTCATCATACAACGACGGTTTGCGCTGGCGGGAGTAGGTTCTGATTATTTTTCTGGCGACACTGTTAGCTTTGGAGTAAAGTCGGTATGATACACACGTACTTTGCGCTCAGGGTGGCCATGTTGGCGCGGAGCAATAGAGAAGGCGGACAAGAAGAGAAGCTCCCACATGGCGCGACGCGTCTCGCGTATCTTGCTAAATCGCGCTTGGGCCATGATGACGCGGTGTCATACCTACTGGAACGAGCCTGCCCCTCTTCTACGAGGAGCTCGTTTTTCATGAGGAATAGCACTAGTGCGCATGTGCCCCACAACCTCAGCTGGCCATCTCAGCGCTCAACACCACAACTTCGACGCGCCATCTCTCCACTAAATTGCGCCCGATTTTCGATAAACGATGCCACCGACTCGCAGAAAGCCGCGGAAAACGTCTGCGCCAAAACCCCGGATCCCGTGGACCCCGCGTCGCGAATTGCCGGCCGAAACGAAGGCATACGCCGTCGGAGCGATGCAGGCCGGAGAGTCGCAGTATAGCCTCGCGAAAAAGCTTCCCGTGACCCAGGGCGCCTTTAGCAAGCTGCTGTCGCGTATGAAGGAGCGTGCAAATATCGCATAACTTCCGTTATGGGACCCGCATCTCTACGAGATAGAACTTGGCCGCAGGCCTGATTTTCTGGAGCTTTCAGAGCAGAGGAACGCGGTTATCGCCGTGGCGACCCGGGACAAAGATGCCCGTGAAAAGCAGGCCTGGCAGGCTATTTCTGACGGAGATTTCGATCACCTACGCCTCCCGAGGCCCCTCAGCGTCACGGCGTTCGAAAACATCATGTATGAAGCTGGATACGCCCGGAGAGCTCCAGGCTTCAAACCAGCGCTCACGGACGATCAGAGAAGGCGTCGCTTTCAGTGGGCGCTTGCGCACAACCCAGATAAACATGAGTACGGCGATGGGCTAGGCTTCAATTTTCGGCGCGTTATATATAGACGAAACACCAGCACGCGTCGGTGAGCAGCGTGGCATGCTCCGGGCATGGGCAAAGAATAACGAGATCTATGATCCTGACGTAAAACGGCCAAAAATACGCAATAATTGCCCCCTCTAGTTCTATGGTAGCTTTACGTACGATTCGAAGGGCCCCTATCACATCTACGGCACTGAATCGGCTGAGGCGAAAAGGATAGCAAAACAACGCCTCGATAAGGAGAATCAGCGCAACAAGGAGCAGAGGCAACGCCTAGTCCCCCAGGCCCGCGCTGCTCTCCAGGAGCTTGGCGATGCCGACGCGAACAGCAGAGCCTGGGCATGGGCAAAACGCCATGAATTAAAGCGCGGAGATCGCTCCCGTGGAGGTGTAGATGGTTACCGCCATAGTGAGGAGGTCCTAAAGCTCTTGCTGGTGCCGTGGATCAATTCTCTATATGAAGAAGGCAGGGCGCCCCTCTTGCTTGAGGATGGCGCCCCTGCTCATCAGGCAAGGATCTCGCTCGAATATCTTGAAGCTTCGCATATACAGAAGCTCCCCTGGCCAGGACACTCGCCAGACGTCAACGCTAAGGAGCACGCTTAGCCATGGATCCGGCGTCACATTACGCAGGACTTCATGCCCTCAACTTGCGAGGAGCAGTGCCGTTTTCAATGGTCGAATGAGTGGGAGAATCTCCCTCAGCATCTGATGAACAAGTGGATTGACGGAATTCCTGAAGCTATACGTCAAATAATCAAGTATGGCGGCGATAACTGTTTTCACGATGGAGGGGGCTGAAAAACGCCTCCTCAACACCAAATCTTGGCATCAAAAACGCCCAAAAGGGCAATTAAGCATGTATCTATCTCCTGCATATCAAAAATCCCTAAAAAAAAATCGCTTTTACATGAGGATTTGTATGAGGGAGCGAGTTTTGACGGGGGCCAAGAATGCTGGCGACGGGGGCCAAGAATGCTAGCGTTAACGCTATTCCTCATGAATAACGAGCTCCTCGTATCCTCTACCCACTTCAATGTGGATAAACAAACACATGCGAGCCAGACAAAGTCCAGTCGAGTACATCCGATACAGCTCGCCGTTCAGCGTGTGTAGCATTCATGTCACGCATGTGACGTTTGCCCTGTTCGGTACCTGAAAACCTCAGAGAGGCCGCCCAGCGCAACAACTACGAGTCTTTTCAGCCCCGTTACAGAATGGGAAGGTGCCTCACATCTCGCGCCATGTTCTCACGCTAGGATTCATAGGTCAATAGTCTGCATCGCCATGTTCGTAGCAATGTCGTTGACTCAGCCTGTTATGACTCAACTACCTGATCATCCACCAGTTCAAATACGGGCAACGAGAAATAGATAGCCACTAACTTTCCTCGCCTCTGCATCATCTTGAACATTTCCCCACCATCTGGAGAATCTGCCGTACTGCAAACATGGCGGCACAACCAACACCAGCGCACCCGGCGACCATGCTCGCAGAGCTGAAAAACACAAATCAGACCCTCGACTCACCGCTCCCAGAAGCGCTATTCAAAACGAAGAGATTGCTCGCCCGACCAATGCATCCTCAAGACGCAGAAAGTTCGCAACGCGCCTGCGCCCCAGCGAGCATCACGAAATACATGACCCTCGCGTTTGCCCACCCGTACACGCTCGAGCACGCCACCACATGGATAGCCATGAACAAGGAGAGCCCTCACAGTAACCCTCCGTCCCAAGTGACACCCACTCAACTTCACTAATGTCACCAAGACCATCTCTTCCTTACCACGCTCGAAGACCCCAAAACGGTAATCGGTGGCATCGGGCTCAAGCCCGGCTCAGATATCACGTCTCACACGGGTGAGGTTGGGTACTGGCTTGCCGAGCCGTATCAAGGTCGCGGCCTCATGTCTGAAGCGCTCTTGGCTTTCATAGAATGGACCTTCTACCAGCGGGACGGTGACGGGAGTGCTGCTGCAGAGGGTAAGTACGCCCACCAGACGGTTCCATTTCAGACCAGGTCTCTATGCGTCATTGAATCTAGCCCTCGCGTCTCAATGTCGCCTCGCTGACACGGTAGTAGGTAAAAAGCCCGAGGTGAAGAAGACGCGGCTGTTCGCAGGCGTCTTGGGCGGAAACACGAGGAGTATGCGTATCCTGGAGAAGTGCGGGTTCCAAAAGGAGGGTGTGCAGAAGGGGCACATCGTGACTCGCTATGGGGAGCTTACGGATTTGCATATGTATGGTCTGACCGTGGGAGATTGGGAGGCCTGGAAAAAAAGCCGGCAGCAGCAGTGACGCTATCAGAAAAGGATACGACCGTAGATTGGTCGGGTGCGAGGAGGTGTGGGGCGAGGTCAGCAATCCTGGAATTGTATGTTAATCCAGAACGGTCGATGCTCAGACCTGCCTCGCACAGGTTCAGCACGGGAAACCAAAGGGCCCATGTTGTAAGAACAGTTGGTGTATTACAATTCTGATGCGTATATACATCTATTCACATAACGACATGTTTCTGGGTTATCAACATCGGTCCTCTGCCAGACCGTGCCCGTGGGTATCAACATCCTCTTCACACTCGGGCGTCCTCTTCGGAACCACCGTCAACAACTTCAGCCTCTCCATAGTCGTCACACGCGCTAAATCGTACACTCCCAGCCTGACCAGTTCTCTTCTAGCTTGCAATATTAAATCCCCTCTCCACGCCCAAAAATACTGCTCCACATGTCTGGCGGCTGCTTCTCCCTCTACCTCCGCCACAAGGCGACACACCCACACAGCCTTCTTCTGCGCCACGAAACGCTTCTCTGCGAGAGGCCTCGTAATGCACACGCTAACAACCGTGCGTGTGAACAATGGTCGAATAGCCATATCGTGTATCCTGAGGTAAAAGTACAAATATCGGATAGATCGCCAGTTCTGCTGGATGCTCCGCGTGCGATCCGTGGCGTACTGGAAGGCGAACTGGTGGACGAGATCGGCCTGAACTTCTTTGGGAATGTTTGCGGTCAGGTTGCGGTAGGCGAGAGGGACGACGGAGGCGTCATTTGCACGAGCTAGAATGTGGCAGAAAAGGCGGTGGGATCGAATTGCTTCGAAGCGAGCTTTGGTGTGTACGTCTGCGACGCCCAAAGCCAGTTGTGCATTCAGCAGGCGGTTGAAAGATGCGAGATTGTAGCCGAGTCGTGTGATTTCACTCTCTGTACTAATTTCTTCCAGAAGCAGATCCGTATAGCTTTCCAGGAAGGTAGTGCTAGACAACTTGGTCTTGTTCGTAACAAGCCTTTCGAGCAGATTGGAGATCGAATGGAAGCTCTTGTGGCCCTCTACGTAAGGAATCAGTAGCTCGAGCACGCCATGGTTGGGAAGCGATCTCGCGGTAAGATCCGACATCAGTCGGGCGAGCATTCCGTTCACAGAGGTAGCCTTTTGATTTTCTTGCGGAGAGATCCATTCGGTTGATTCGATGTATTCGACAAGAGCAAGTGACGCCTTGCCAGCGAAAGAGGGGTGTCCAAGCAAGCCCCATAGTAATGCTACGACCAGAGTCCACGGGGGATATCCATTCTCGAAGTGGGTACGGATGAAGTTGCTAGAAGCAGACTGGCAAAGGGATGCCAGTTCATCCGTGCGAACCTTTGTTCGCATGTCTAGTCGGTAAAATAATCCGAACCACATATGAAGGTAGCGAGGGCTACCTCGAACCATTTGCGGATCGGGTTGTAGTTCATTGGCTGTGGCAGGCATGGAAGCAATCCAATCTTGCAGTAAGGAAGGTGGCACTATCTCAAGTAATTTCAGAGCCATCGACAGCTTCGAAGAGTCTTTGACGTAGGCGACAATCAAGTTGTCGAGATGCTGTGGTGCTTGCAAAAGATTAGTGCGCAACACGTCCCATATGCTGCGCAAAGATCGACGGAGACGACGACCGGATAGCCCGAGGGATAACTCCTGTAATAAAGAGAGAGTGTAAGAATCCAGGCCGCACTTGGTGTTCCACTGCGCCGAATCCCAGAGGCCACGAATTAACAAGCGTAGGTTGACCTCGTTAACAAAGATGTCAGCCAGGATCGACACTGTCATGGCTTTTGGCGTAGACGAGGACGAAGCGAGTGTCATTTGAACCTGCTGGGCAAGCCGCTGGTAGATGTTGTGCACTACAAGCGTACGGGGCATCCACGGAGCGAGATACTCTTCTTCCAAAATCTGAAGGAACTGTAGACCATCAGGGCTCCCTACGTCAGGTAAACGCACAGAGGGCTGACGGAGCAGTTCCGCGGCGTACCTCCCTCGCCAAGGAGATTGCGCAAGATATTGAAATGCCAGCACACAGAATTTACCAGCACCAGCGTGGGGCGGGCAGCACGTCAGGTAAGAGCTGGTTAAAAACATCCCGGGACGATCCTCATACATAGCAGGGAATGTATCGTCCATCCGATTCCGGAAGTTTTGGAAACAGGCGTCAACATCGACAAGAAGCGACTCGGTCACCTCTACGGGGGCATCTTCATTCAGAAGTGCTTCGAAAAGCGGTGTCTGATCTCCTGCAGAATCCCGAGCCCAGTTCTCCAGAGCAATAACCCCTTCTAGACTCGGTGGTGCATTGCGGGCATGCTCGTCCGCAGAAGAACTGTCCGAGTATATGGTACCATCTTTAGTTGACGTAAACTGCGTCCGGTCAATTGTCGCGTCCAAATCATCCTCATTTCGATGGTTCTCCAGATGGTGGATTGTGTCTATTTCGCGCTCGAGTTTATTCGGGAGCCAATCCGAAGTGTCCAGGGTGGGCGGAGATGGGCGCGGTTGCGAATCGGGAGGGTCAGAAACAGGCTCTGCGTACTGGAGAGAGGGCCTCGCAGGGGGGGTGGGAGGTGGAATATCAAAGGCTGCACGCAGGAATCAGTCTCAGTCCGTCTCCAAGCGCTCTGTATCGCACGTACAAATGTCTGGGGGCTCGCGCGTCTGCAACGAAGGCGGCTCGTATTTCCAGCGCGGCTCACCCGCCTGACGCGAGCCGAACCATGCGGCAAAATTGAACAACGACGACGGTAGACCGCCAGGGAGTTCTACATTCGCCTGCAGGGCCATCCTCCTCTTCGTGGCACGCCTCTGCGCCTCCAATGGCCCCGGGACATGGCTGCCATATCTTCTCTGGTGTGGGCAGATGATTCGGAAGAAACGAGATACGGCGGCCGAGAGCAGGTCGTCTGAGATCCAGACGTAATCGAGAGTGGTGGTGTTGGGCGGTTGCACTGCTCGGTAGCAGGCAATGGACGGGCGTCGCATCAAGCGTGGTGGGCATCGGATTGGGGATTCATACGGCCTCCTGCACTTTGTCGAGCTGTCTCAAACGGGAAGGGAGGGCCGTGCGGTGGTGTCACGTGTGGGCCGGAGCGGGCGCACCATTGCTCCGAGGGTGTGGCTGGTCAACGAGTCGAGGACGGCGATGGCAGACGCCAGCGACGGGAGCGGTACGAGCTACTGTAGCTTCGCACATTAGGGGTCTGTTCGGTGCGCCCAACTTTTCAGCCAAAACGTCTGAAAAGACGCTAAGTAAGCCAAAATTTTCAGAAATTGAGGGTCGTGTTCGGTAACGTTTCTAATAAGACGCTGCTTCAGTCAGTGTCTTTTTCTTCTGAACGCCACGTAATTTTACATCCATACAAGCGCAGAATAATCCCTGGCTAGGGCTTACAGCACCCTGCTAGCTCATAAGACAGCGTCTGAAAATTGTATGCTGCTCTCGACCAGCAGACGATTTTCAGACGCTGTCGCTGTAGCTCTCGGAGCACCGGCGCTGAGCCTCCGATCTCTGTGGAATCCTTGTCGCGCTGCCTTTGTATGGTGTTGAGCTTGCCCGGGCAGTCGCCATGCCAGACCTCGAACCTCATATAGTTGTTGCTCTCGCAGCAACTCTGAGAGCTGTTACTGCGAGCGTTGCTCTATTGGCGGAGAGCTATGAGGAGCCATCAGGCGTTCGAGAAATCTCATCCGATGAGGTGCGCGGCCAGCAGTGGGTGGAGGACTGTATGAGCAGGCCTGCTCGACTGTTCGACGAATCGCGATTACGGAAAAGTACGTTCGAGGCTCTCGTAGTATACCTACGAGACAATCAGCTCGTTGTCGACGGCAACTTAATTACTGTTGAGGAGAAAGTGCTCACCTTTTTGTACATCTGCGGCCAGGGCGCGTCCTGGAGAAACACCAAATATCGATGCGGCCACTCAATGAGTACTATCAGCGCCACTTTCCATGAGGTGTTGAACGCCATGCTGCGCTTGTATCAGGCGTACGTCAAATCGCCAGCGGAGGATACGCCAGATGCAATCAAGTATGAGCCCAAGCGATATCCGTACTTCAAGGACTGTGTGGGCGCGCTCGACGGATCTCATTTCAAGATGTACGTGCCAGCTCGAGAGCAAAAGCGATACAGAAATCGGCATGGTGTACTATCGCAGAACGTATTAGCAGTCGTCGATTTTGATCTGAACTTCCTATACATTTTACCTGGGTGGGAGGGCAGTGCCCACGACAGTCGGGTTCTCCGCGATACTATTATCAAGGGCTTTAGAGCACCACCTAGTAAATATTTCTTAGCAGACGCAGGCTATGTAAACTCCAAGATGCTATTAACGCCTTACTATGGCACTTAGTACCACCTAAGGGAGATTAAGGCTGCTTGTCGCAAACTAGAAACAAGAGAAGAGTTATTTAACTATTACTACTTATTACTACGTAATAGCGTAGAGAGAGTATTTAGAGTATTTAAACGTCGCTAGAGAATATTTAATCGCCTGCATAAGTTTAATATTTAGACTTAGACAAAGCTTGTATTTACCCTCGCTAGTGTCCACAACTTTATTAACACTTAATATTCTGTTAATAAGGATTTTAATCTGCTAGATCCGTACGACGACAAGGAGAGCGAGTAAAGGCAGCGCAACGTAAAGAATATTAAGGATCTGCGCTATATAAGTACTAGTATAAGTATGTTCTAGGATTAACTTGCGCAGGCTATATAGGATCGTTATCGCGGGTTATAGCGATATATTACAAATAGTATTAATATTAGTGGTGTTGCAGGACGGTGCTGTAGGAAACTATAGGAGAGAGCTACTACCTAATTAAGTTTATAAGCTTAGGTTAGTAAGGCGGGCGCGTTTTTGTGTAGAACTAAGATATAGTTAAGGCTTTACTAAACGAGTATATAACTCAGTCTGAGCTAGTGACACCGAATTCAGCAGGACTACCACTCTTCCATACAAAACGTAGTATCCTAGTGAAGTACGAGTCTCCGTAGGAGACTAGGCATGTATAGCCTAGCAGTTAGGGCCAGACTCAGAGGAGTTCACTCAAAAAAAACGGCGCTAGTAAGAGCGCTAGTAAGAGCGCTCACAATATCGCGATCCTTAGCATAGTGTTGCGCCTCAATACACTAAGATTACTAGCAAATAGTCCACCTATATACTCATACACTATTTTTCAACGCTAACTCGCCATCGCCCTCTTAGTCTATTATATCGCAGAGGTGCGAGAAGTCCTAATACTCTAGTTTTTTAGTCGCTAACAGTATATACAGTTACATAAGAACCTACCTCTTTTAAAGAGGTCGCGAGCGAAGAGCCAGGAAGGTTATAGCAGCAGCCTTATTACTAAGAATATTAACAATAGTAAGCTATATAGCGATATTAAAAACCCGGTAAGTGCTTGTGAACTCAGCGATAGCATCTTTCTGATTCTTCTTGTTTAGTAATTCTACGAGCCCATGGAGCTCGTCGGCGATCCTGGCCATGTGCTGCCCGAATCGATCCATACTAGTACCCTTTTTGCCACGCTTCTCTGTATGGCGAGGGAGCGACGACGAGGTGCCCGATCGCTTGCGACGCGACACACCAGAAGAATTGTCGCTCTCCAATAGTGCCACTAACTGCCACGGCGAGGGCGTTGGCGACCAAGACACGGCTATAGAATCCCTCTTAATCGACCTTGCCGGCGCTCTAGCATTATTAATTAGCAACGACTTAATAGTTATTACTAATTCGCCTGTCGCCAATACACCTGTAAATAGCCGTCGATAGAGTTCTAGAAACTATATAGGTCTCTTCAGAAACTTCGCGGCCCTTGGGTGAGCTGCCACGTAGTCCTAGATAGCCTGGCTATCGGCGACAACATAACTATTACTATCCTAAGCAAAGCCCGATAATAAGGTAAGTGCTATCTACTATTTCTAGTCCTCCTTACAGGCGTCGTGCTTGTTTGCACACTTTTTCTTATCTATTAGTCCCTTAACCCTAGTAGCTTAGTTAACAGCCTCCACAACAGCGACCTACACCTGCGGTTTATATCCACTATTAGCTCGCATGCCCTCATTAATCGCTTTAGCAACAAGCGTGCTTAGCAGAGCTTAAAGCATTACAAGAGACTATAAGGCCCGCAGGCTTATACAAATAGCCAGCAACGGTAAGCGAGATAGCGACGGCGTACTCATTTTGACCTCGCCAGCGAGCTCCGCAACACGCCTACAAGAAGCAATAGTCGGAGTAGTAGGCGCAGACGATATTAGCGACGGCGGCGATACTAGCGAGGGCGCTGGCTCCAACATGTTAATAATAGTAATGGCAACAGCATAGTCATGCGGGGTACGTACAAGGTCTAACAAATAGCCGCACGGATATCTGACGACTGATAATTTACGTGTACCGAACAGGACCGTTAGATTCTAAACAGGCGGTAATTTTACCTAGCACAAACCTTACAATGCCCCCCTGTACGCCACAAATCAGAAAAAACGACTTTTCAGACGCTGCGCACCGAACAGACCCTAGGCAGGACTGAGTTCCGAACTCGAGCAGCGATGTTCCAGCAGTTCTGTCGTCGTATGCATCCGAACGACGCACACGGGTGAGATTTCGCGGTTTCCATGCTCTGGAATCTCCACCTCGCCCGGATGCCCATTTAATTCCACCACGCACCCCAACATTTATTTGACTTCAACGCAGACAGGCAAGCGTGCACTGTAGACAACTGCTTCTCAAAATTACAAGGACCTCAGTGCGGTTGAGATGAATATATGTTATCGATTTGGCTACAGTATCCTTGTATCGAAGTGCTCTCCTACATCGATTTTCTCTTTGCAATTCCCTACCATCTCCTTGTTTGGTGCTCCTTCTTGTTTAACTCCCGCCAGACAGCGCAACATGCTGTAGACAGCGACACTCTGCTCGCTATAGCCGTGGCCAAAGGGAGGGTGACGTGGTTCAGCGCCGCTGGGAGCAGGCTGATGTGAAACGCCGGCAGGCTGCGGGTGGAGCGCCCGCTAGACTTGGCTAGCTTCGCAGCGCCCAGCCGCCAATGCCAGGCACAAAGGGCCGCTGATTCGCCGGCGCCCTGTTTACAAATGCTGCGTTGTATGTCTGCTCGGTGCTGCGTCGGTGTGGTGCGATGTGAACGACCAGCGCGTCTGTGAGGCCCTCCCGGCTGCTGCAAGCAAACGGGCAGAGGGCGGACGTGGCCTCTCAAGTCCGTCCACCCTGATAGCGAACTGGGCGCAATTTAGATAGACGGCCGGCCAATGGCGCGGCTCTTGTTCGCGGACTTTGCTAGCCCCATGGCGGTTGGGCTCTGTGCGCCGCCGCCCTCATTTCACGGCACGACCAGGGGCCTGCCCTTCACTGCCTCTCTCGCCCTGACTGAGTGACCGGCCGTGACCCACTACCCGAGCACTCCATCACCACAATCGCGCTCCTTGTCTTTACGACCTTACACTCGTTGTTGCCCTCTGCTACTGTATCCGCCTGCTGTCGACCCTCGTTCAGCCAGCAGCCTCGTAGCCACATTCCTTACGTCTCGCAAGGACAAAAGGGGCCGTCGGCATTCTAGGGCACCGCCAAAACCCGCACGCGCAGCGTTTCAAACGGTCCACGTCGAGGCCTTCGCTGAGCGAGTCTTCTTTCATTGACGCCTCCACACACGATACTACAAGCCACCCATCGCAACAAAGGCAAACGACGAACAACGCCCGAGCCGCCCGCCGCCCGCCCACCCCCTCCGCTCTCAGCGGCCCATCATTGTGCCAGAGAGCATCGCCCGCAGTCCACTTGATGCGTCTGCGTGCTATTGTGTAGACCAAGGGTACCAACGCCCGCGCCGACACTGACGTGAAAAAGCTGCGACAGTGCTGACCGTCGACAGTCCACACCGTCGGACTCGATAAACCCTGCGCAACCCGCCAATCCCTCCGCACACACGCAGCATGTTTTCCATCAGAATAGTGTCCGCCTTCGCGGCGGCCGCGCTCCTCTCGATGGCCTCGGCCCAGGATGCGTCGTCGTCCAAGATTGTATCCATCCCCACACCGACGGCGACTCTGCCGGCGAACGCAATGGAGACCATCGGCTGCTTCGAGACGGGCGTTCCGCTTGAAGACCACGGCAAGGGTTTATTCGTCACCGCCGGCTCGTGCCAACAGATTTGCCTGGGGCTCGACAAGGACGTACTAGGCCTCTCTGACGGCGACCACTGCTGGTGTGGTGACGAGTACCCGCCCAAAGATTCGCAAGTGGCGAACTCGACGTGCAACACGTCATGTTCTGGCGACGACAGGACCAAGTGTAAGTCGCCTCCCGTACGCAGCAGCCCTACGTGTGCGCTAACGGTGGTGTAGGCGGTGGGCGTGGCTTGCTGTGGGTTATGTCGACAGGAAACTCGCGCAACGAGGTTCCCTATTTCAAACCCCAGTCGTCTTCGTCGTCTTCCGCAACGCCCTCCACTACTTCAGGCACGTCGCGGGCCACGAGCTCGTCAGGACCTGCCGATTCCGCCGTCGCTTCCGGCGTAGCTCCCGAGCCCGAGAAGAAGGGGCCCAACACGGCAGGCATTGCAGCCGGTGTCGTGGTCGGTGTGCTCGTACTCGCTGCTATCATCGGCGGAGTCTTCTTCTTCTTGCGGCGGCAGAGGAAGCGTGCCGTGGAAGAAGAATACCGTCGCCAGGCGGCTGCGAACTCATTCATCTCCGGAGGCAAGCTGCACACCAGCAACTCCTCCATTACGGACTCGCGCCTGGATCCGGAGTTTATGGCCAGGAGGCAAAGCAACGGCAGCATTGCAGACAACGAGGACTACTCAAGGCGGATATTGAAGGTGAGCCGGACTGCACAAAACTAGCACCGCGGCGTACAGAAAGCTAACGGCCAATAGGTTACGAACGCATAAGCACTTTGACGATGGCGACCATGACCGACCACCCACTCCCACTGCCACTCTCTCACGCTGGCTTTCGACGAGATACCCAAACTACTCAACCTTACTCTACGTCCAATCCGCCTAATCATACCCTCTTGTTACGTCCTGCGCACCGTGCGCACCCATGTCTGACGAGAGTAAGACCCGCATTTTGCATCTGCGTTACTCAGCCGGCGTTGCGAGAACGTCATCTTCTGGGCTGAGCTGTGTGTTGATTTCGAAGGGGCATATCCGACCACCACCAGACGTGTGCTACTCGGTGCTCCCATTGAAGTCGTTTCTCCTGTGTTATATATTCTGAATAAACTTTTTACTGGCGTTTTCACACGGAATAAAGGGTAACTACTGATCATCTCGAACGGGCGCACTATTGGGCATCACGGATTCACACTCCTTTGTATTTTCTCTTTTGGCGGATGAGTTTTGGTGATGTACACCGATCTGCCCGTGCCGGTCCTTCACAGCTTTTGTATACCGATGATGCCCCGCGGCATACTCTTACACCACTCCTTGTCACTCCCTCATCCGAAATTCCTAATTCCCTCCTGTGCCTCTGAAGGGGCGGTCGCATGCAAAAGCGGATCTTTTTCTACTTGCTTGTCCCATAGCCTTTACTAGCGAATCATGAACATCATCGGTATTGTCTTATGCTTGTCTCTCCACAGTCCATCCACCTACCCTCTCGGGCTCACCTGCTCTTTCTTCCAAAGTTGCTGGATGTTCACGTGCCATTCACGGTTCCAAGGTTTGCATCATCCAGAAGTGCCGGTCTACCGACTCCACAATGCGCATGAAACACAGGCATCCACCCCGGGACAATGAGGACACCGCTTGTTTGACAGCCGTGAGGAGAATGCGTTGATTGGCTTCTACGGAGGCGGCTGCGGAGTATTCGGGAAACGGTCGGGGGTGGATGACTGGGGGAGGGGAGCGTAAGGCTGGAAATCCTCCGGGGCTTGAAACGTGGTCATGCGAGGCTGCGATGCGCACCATATATATCGACACTTTTTACTGGTTCGTGTAGTACTGTATAGCATATGTGAGGTGTTTATTGAAGTGCGAGTTGTCCTACAGATTATTTGAGCGACAGCGAGCGGACTCTTCTGGCGGCTTACGGGCTGCGGTTTCTCGCACCATGTGGCTGCATTCATGTTACTTTTCTCCGCAGAGCCGAGATATCGGAGTCCATCTCTACGTGTGGGATCTGCAGTCTGCACTTCCTTGGAACGCGCACGGGGCCGAGTTTCCATTTTCGGGGTTGTAGCGATCCATTCCTTCCTCCTTCGGGCGTCTTCGTTGAACAAAGGTGCCCGTCGGGCGTGAGATTCTCTAAACGGAGTTGTACTGGATTTCTGCTTGAGGATTCCCTATGTTATTTATTCTGACGCAGGTAGGCGAGGCTTGCGATTTGGGCCCCGGAGGTGGGCGTGTGGACGCAACGCGAACATCTGCCGTGTCCACGATCCACTCTTGCCGGAACATCTTCATCTCGCTTTCCCACACCCTTCTCCACCAATTTTAGTCGGGTCGATCCACTCGCTACCCCTCTTTTTGTGTATTTTTCTAATCGCCAACAGTGGTGTTAAGCATTTTCAAGCATATGGCGCTTCGAAACGGCGTCTGAGCTTTCGCTGTACATGTTGTCGCACTGAAGAAGTGATTGTGGAAGTGAGACGTGGAGATCAGGGAAAGCGGTTTCGATGACAGGTGGGGTAGCGATTGGCGAGATCGTCAGGACGGCCGTGGGTGATGTCATAGGAGGGCGAGAGTGCTGAAAGATTGCGTGCGCTTGACAGTCACGTTGACGTTTATGCTTGTAGAGGTTGACGGCTTTGCTTGATAAGTGGAAGGTGCTTCTATCTTTGGAACCTGGACCGATCGTCATCCGAATGCAGGCCTGTGGAGTACACGACTTACCTTCACTTCGGCTAGCTCCTCGAAGCAAGGGAAAGGACTATTGACTCAGAGCACTACTTTCTGATTCGGTCGCCTGACAGCACTTGTTCACACCAAGGCTCGGAAATATCCTTTTGGGTACCAAATCAATCGCTAGAATCTCGGGCTACTGACCTGGCACTTGGTGTATTGGCGCCGTACTACTGCAGCGGAAACGAATACATATCGTTCGACAACGTCAAAACAGCTTGCTGACGGGATAATTAACTGTAGTGAAGTTCGTAGCGTGACTCAAACTCCCGTTTCCAGAACGAGATGTTGACAGCCCGACATAACCACAACAAGAGCTAGTGACTCAGGCAACCCCTCATACATAAGAAGGCAGCAGCGATGTTGCTAGACAATCGCCTATCTCAACGAACCCGATGTGATACCACGACCACATCGACACAACCTTGGAATCATGGCCGAAAACGCCGACCCACTCTGGGACGAGGTGAGATATGCTACACCCGTAAGACCTCCCTTGCTAATACGTATTGAAGCTTGAGCGCCTGGCCGAGGCCTCCATCGCCGATTCCCAGATCGCAAACCAATACCCATCGCCAGAAACGGTCGAGCGATGGCAGCGCCTCTTCGGATACTCTAGCGTAGAGGCTGCGAGGTTGATTACCGCACAGCGTCAAGACAGTATGCACATGCACCGGATAAAGCAGACTCTCCCAGATGAGTCACTGCCGCTGACGCCTTTTCCAGTCACCCGCCAGCGTATCACCGACGAACACTGGGCCCTGATCAAAGATGCAGAGGAAGCTGCTGGGTACGATCGCGAAGCGTACGAGCACCTCCAACGACTTTCCGATCTTTTTGAGAGTACTGGCATGATGCTACCGGTTAAGGGACAGGAAGGCAGAGTCGTGTTTGGGTTCCGGATGGGCGGTCTGCTGGACACTGTGGAGAAGATCAAGGATGTGGGCATGATGGAGGAGTTACCGAAAATAGAGGATGGATGGAGCGAGTCGGGACCTGTCAAGTTCTGCCTGGTGGATATGGACACAAAGAAGAGGCTGAAGGAGTGGCTGACACAACAGGCTGTGTTAAAGGGATGAGTTCATAATTTCTTGACTTCAGTGTCAATGTATGGTGTCACTGCACTGGAATATTATTCGGCTGGCTTAGTCTACGAAGGCCTCGGATATGCACATAGCATGACCGGTCTGACTATATAACCCATTTCAAATCCAACTGCGAAAACGGGAAGGCTACTCTGGCGTTATGACCGTACCAAAACCTCGAACAACTACCGTAGTTTGGCAGTCAGTACGCCGCGTCAGTCAACGCGCCACTTTTTACTAGTAAATTTCAAGAAAATCACTAACTTTAAAGTCTTATAACCCTATATCTAGGTAATTGTTTTTAATTGTTTTTTAAAATTATAATAGGATACTATTTATATTAAAGATTTAAAATAAAGAAATATATATTATATATACTAATATAGGTGTAAATTAGAAATTAGAAATGTATATACTTTTACTAGTAAAAAGGCCATTTTTTAAACTTTAATAACTCTATAACTACTTTATAATAAACTTTTAAACTTCGACTACATATTAATAATATTACATAGAACCCACGTTCAGAATTACTAAGCTATAGGTATCTTATATAAAAAAAAATTTAGTTAGAGAAAAATTAGCGTATTTTTAATATTCTAAATATCTTAAAAATTAAAACAACTTTAGCTTAGTTATATAGAATATAAGTTCTATATAGGGCTGTTAATATATAGCAAGGATTTAAAAGTTTATTATAAAGTAATTATAGATTTATTAAAGTTTAAAAAATAGCCTTATTACTAGTAAAAGTGTATATCCTTCTAATTTAGAGTTTATACCTCTATTAATATATATAATATATGTTTTTATATTATACATATTTAATATAAATACTATATACTATTATAATTATAAGAGATATTAAAAAAATAATACCTCAATATAAAATTATAAGACTATAAAGTTCATAATTTTATTTAAATTTACTAATAACAAGGGTGTGCATGACCTGACAGCGCGCACGACCTGCCAAGCTACGGTAGTGCCCCAGTAGTTGTCACTTGCATCGCGATGAGCGTTGACGACGGCACCGAACCCCCACATAGCGTCCTCACTGCAATTGAAAAGATTGGATGTATCCCGGTACACCTGGTTCTGGTCGCAACGACAGCACCTGCCATGGGAACAGCTGCCCTTAGCCTTGGCCTTGTCTTCATTCTTGTTCTTGCCTTTTCCTTTCTTGGTCTTCTTCTTCCCCTTCATATCCTCGCTGCCTTCAACTTTGTCGTCATTGATCTTCGTCTCCTTGCTCTCAATGTACCTCTCAATGTAGTCGAAGAACGCATACGTGTCTGGGCAAGAACAATCCGGCATGCGATTAATGACCTCAAGCTTCTTGGTCACCGTCGCCACAGCCATGTCCTCGAGGAACTCACGCGGAGAATCCTTCATGGCGTCAGCGAAATCGCCCTTATCGGACTGTGGACACTTGTAGTGGTAGACGGCGCTGTCAATGAATAGCTGGCGCATGCCACATGGTCCGGGAGTCTGGTCGTAGGTGATCTGCACTGCCTGTGGGGCCGTGATACACGCAGTCCAGAGGTCATCTCGAATCTCGTAGAACTTCTTGATGACGATGTTCTTGATATCCATGTCTATGAGCTTGTCGGCCAAGGTATAGACCGAAGCCCAAGCGATGATGTTGTAGTGTTTGTCGAAGTCGTCCAGTTCAACGTGGCCATTCTAATCGCTCGACTTCAGCATGAGGTGGAGAGGCATTGCGGTCCACTTACGTATATGGCTTGAAGATAGAGCGCGAAGACCTGAGGGTCATTCTCGGGCAGCGGGACCACACGGTCCTCCGACTCCTTCCAGGTACCTGCCATAGCACCGCGGAAGAACTCGGAGGACTCACAGAGAAGCTATTCGTGGATGACGAACTTGCGTTTGTTGTCGCCTTCACCGACCACGACGGTCAGAATATTGCCGCCGAGCTGCCTAGTAGACTGTAAGTGGTTGGGTTTAAAGAGTCGGTAATGTGACGAAGGCTTACTTGCTGATCTTCTTGCCGTTGGACATCGTGTTTGGTCGCCTTTGGTGGAAACTTGAGGGAAGAGAGTCCTGGTGTGATGTGGTTAGCCTTAGGGATCTACGAGTACAGTAAGAGCTTTATAGATGGGCTCGGCTATCTCATTCTCAGAGTCTGAGTGAGTGAGGATTGTTCCCAGATGACACAATCGAGCAGTAAGAGAAAGTAATAACAAGCTACTCCGCTCAGATGAAGGTGTAAGAGTGCGAGTATTATTTGCTTATTCGACTTCAGCACAGCTGTTGAAATGCCATTGAGACCCAATCATAGAGGAAATTTGTTTGATTACTTCGAACGGCTGACCGTAAACGCAGAACTGCTAGAGTTCGAGCTACTATCCGTGAGAATAAATAGGGTCCAAAGTTTGGTAGGGAGAATTTATCGGTTGGTTGTGTTTCTTTTCGTACTTGGACATGACCTGCGTACAGTGCCTACATGTAAAGTGAGGATGTGTCTGGGTCGTAGTTGCCGAGTCTAATTGTGCATTTCTTTGCTTCCCCCGGCTGTTCTTGCACGGCTTCGACAGCCCGTACACATACAACAGCCGTTCCCCAACGTGCCAGGACTGTCAGCACCAATTACATGCTCATCCGTTATTGAGAATCTTTCCTTACATGTTTCCGTAATTCCTCCTGTGAATCGCCTCATCCAGAGCCTTACTGACATACCCGTCAACGCCTTCTGCTCCCGAAATCCTCACCGAGGATAAATCAGGGGGTTTTTCGACCAACTTGTTGGCAAAGTCAGATAATCTTTCCCTGTCCTTTACTGTCCACGTTCCCGATACGTTGGATTCCCCACGCGACAACAGTTCCAGTTCAAAAAGCGCTGGAAACAGCACATCTTTTGTGAGATGCGCTCCTGGATCATTTGTCCAGTCGATGTTGCATGATATTTTAGCCTGCAAGAGCTTTCGACAATGCTTCCCGAGAGAGCATATTGAGTCGAAACCGAGGAACGACGAGTCGTCTACATCGAAAACAAAATGATACACTTCGGGAAGAAACCGTGTGAGCTCATCAAACAATGAATCGGTGATGCCATATATTACGGGATGGTCTTGTTTGCCAGAAACGTGGAATTGGACGAGCCCGGGACTATGTCGTGCAAGTACAATCAGGTCTTGTGCGTTTATGCAGTGTTCTCTCGGTCCATTCGTTCGCGCAAGAGCTATTTCCAGAGACCTCAAGTGGGCGAATCGAGAGAGTGAGATAAATAGCCCTGATGTAGGTGGCGTACACGGTACCCTGAGTGTTACTATGCCCAATTCTGGTGCCAGTGCGACCAGCTGGTCGAGAGCTTCACTCGAAAGCGTCGTGCGAAGTTGGTCCAAATGTGGCCACGAATGTCTAGACTTTTCCAGCCAGAACTATTCAATATACGGCACATGAAGCTGCCTCAGCTCCGGCATGCAACAGACCGATTGGAAGTCTTTCTGAGACCACTCCAGTTGCTGCTGAGGGAGCGAAAAGCCTTCCAAGCGGGGATTTGTTTCCAGAAAAGACCGGATGTGAACAGAGAGAGACCCTTCACATTCGAGATTGAGATCCTTCATCTTTGGGCACTGTTGAGCCTCGGTGGTGAGGAAATTGTCTAGGTTCCCATGGAACTCGCCCTGTAACGTGAAGCTTTCCAGTCGCGCCTGTGCATAACATTCTACTTGGCGATCGACGATCACCTCTCCGTTCCCGTATATCGAGACCCGTTCCAATCTAGGAAAGTCTAACGACGCAAGTGCATCTAGATACTCCACGTCGAAAGTGATCGGACCGTAGTGGCCTTCCTTACCGCCGTCCTCAAATAAGGCGAAGTCCATGTATGTGACATGGTCTGCATAGACCTGCGCTCTCTGTGGATCGTGGCGAGCAAGAAGGCCGAGGTGTTTGACCCCGGGCGTATGCCCACCGCAGCCTAGCCACAGAAAGGTAATGTTTCTTGAAAGAAGAGCTTGTTGACCTGGGCGCAGTTATAAAGAAACAGATATGTATTCTCATCCGCTTCCCAGTCAGGATAAAGTGGCTGTAGTATTCTCGACACGATGTCCGGCCGGAGGAGTGCTCGATGCATATCTGCTATCACGAGGAAGTTACCCCCGAACGTCTCTGGTATTATCAGCCAGGGCTTTTCTTTTATCGTCAACAACGACCTGAAACGAACATGCGATATACATCAGTTATAACGCAACGATTACAGCACCAGAAGGGCGCACTACAACAGTATACATAGATGTAGGGCGGAGATGCGTGCGGCGAGGGCGCAAGGCGGATTGAAATCGTAACTTTGTACGGGCAATGTTGTTTTCTCGGACAGGTGTGGCTGTTTGGTACTGATTCCGTGCGATGACTCGATTGTTGTTGCTAGGTATGAAGAGGCACAGAAGTTTTGGAGCGATTTGAATAGGCAAACGCGCTATGAAACTACCGAAACAGTGGGTCCGCTTAACGCTGATAGGCGACTCCTATCGCAAGAGCGCTGTGAATGTTGCGCTTGATATTCGCATGTATATGCGCCATGTTACAGGGTAGATACAGTTAAGTCAATCCAAGATGGATAATAGCTTTTTGAAAGAAGTATGGAAAAGGTCGGTCATTTTACCACTCACCATAGGAACAATGAGACGTAAAAAAAGCGTATACAATAAAGCGAACTGTGAGGCTATGCATTTGAACATCTTGGGAATCGCAGGCTCCACGTATGATTTTGGCACATGGTGACGGTGTGCCAACCAGAATACCACAGCACAGAATGCACCTCATTGAACAGCGCACTCATGTACTCCAAGGAAGTGTATAAAATGAGGAAGATAGGGATGAGTCTGGCCTCAAACTTACAAGAATTCAACTTTCGTATCATTCCGAACGTTACCCCAGGATATACAAACTAGATCCCGACATTCATATTTGAACAGTGAAGCCCCCGATGCTGACCAAACAAACAATCATCGCTCTGTTACTGGTGATTGCCATCCTGATAGAACCCTATAGAGAGAATGGTAGGCCTATATGGTGCAAAGACCTCACAAAGTCGCGCCAGACATGCAACCCACCTGAATCACCTGATCCGAGATGCACGTATACGTGGGAAGAGCACTGCAACTTATGGAAGCAAATAGACGCCGCTAACAGAGTAGTAAATCAAGCCGAGGTAATTTAACACATCTTCCGTTTGACCAGTGATGTCCTGTCCGTATCTTTGCTAGAAAGCTTCGCTGACGGTATCGCGTGTCCTACAGAGAGAAATAAAAGCCTTGGGACAGGAATTCAGGAAGTGCGATGCCAGGGGAACGAGGGAAGCGATGAGACAATTGATTGTACAGAAATATGATATATGCTTGAATGCGCGCACGAAGGCGATGGGCGTTTGCGAGGAGATGAGAGGAACGGTTGATGAAGGACACAGGAGGACACATCCACTTCGTAGGGCAGCCAGGAATCATTGGGATAACCGAAGGATATAAAAAGCTGAAAGACTCGAATAACGCTTGTAGAAAACAGTGGTAGACGGTATTGAGGCAAAATATGCATGCCGTCGAATGTTAGGCTCAGACACTTAATATGTTCAAATGAACTTTATTCTGCCCGTTTGCGGGTCAGAGGATATCTGCATGAAGGGTAGCACGCGATAAAGATGACAAGAAGACTCAGTACGCCAAATTTTCTGCCTTGATGTTGTTCTTAGTACAGCAGACGCGAGTGATCGGGCGGCTTCGTGCGATTTGCCTGGACAGCTTGACTGCCGCATATCCTGACCAAATTTTGGCTGGCTTCGCTACTTTACCAGACTCATTGCCCCATTGGATACATATCCTAATCTGAGATGATGAATATTTCTGTGCTGTGTATGCCCTTCAGAGCCTCCAAACCCCTTCTCCGCACCACGATGTTCTGCCTAGCGCATTCATTTGACAGGCTCAATGTAGTGACTCAGAATGAGCTGTACCTCGCGATGGCGGCGGACTCTCAGGTTGACGTCCAGGAACAAGGCCGCCAATACTAGACTCAAGAATTCTGATGGTGCCCTGGAGAGGCTTCCTGTGACCGTCTCAAGGAGCTCGATAGGCCTGCTATTGACCCGGAATTCAACGAGGGAATCCACCAGTAACTTCCTCACGAGAGCATCCTTAAGGGTAATAGCCCAGATAGCTATAATTATATCGCCCAGACCATTACAGACATTGGAATCTAGCGGTATGACTGAATTCTTCGTTCGGTTGAAGATAACTTCGACCACCTAATTATTTGCTCGGATATCGATCATTTTGTCCGCTAGTACGTAGATCTGGCCCAGAGAGCGGAACTTGTTGTCGTTTGACTCGTGCACATTAGCGTCGTTGATGTTGCCGGCCTGTAGAGTTAGCTCTCGTCATGCGCAACAACTTGGGTGCCACGACGTAGAGGGACTGGACGTATAATTTGAAGATGGCGGGATCGTCTTCAGGCAGCTCGACCTTCCTAGAGAGAGTCTCCTTCCATTCGCCATTTAGGCAGCCGCGGAAGAACTCGGAACGCTCGCACAATATGTTCTTATGCAGCGCGAACGACTTGCGGTTGTCCCCCGTGCCCACAGCAACTGTGATGAAGCCCTCCCCAATGTCTCTGCGCATTGACCAGCTCACGTATTCTGGTACAGCGTAGTCAAGACATACGGCAATATGTGCCTCTCGTTGGCCATTTTGCTGCACTCTATTTCAGGCGATAACTTATATCACGGACAGGGTCGAGGCGCGGGTGGTAGCAGAAGCAGAAGCAGAAGCAGAAGCAGAAGCAGAAGCAGAAGCAGGCGCAAGGTGTGGTGGTGGAAGAAGTTGCGCGCAACACGAGGAAAGAGCGACCGGGGCCAACGCTAATTCGGTTATTTTACTAAGATATAACGCAAGTAAAAGTGAAAGTGAGAGATGACTGCTTCAGAAACGAAAACCAAGACTCTACAGAAGACTGTAATCGGGGAGCGCGTCAGGTGACTCTAGGATGTCTACAGGTACTTTGACCACTTGTCACGAGTTGACCGCAGAGTTCAGCAGCCATCAATATAACAACTTCATTGTGTCAGCTGGAATCTTGTGTTGCAAACTAGGACTATGCCCTCATTGCACGCAAGCAAGATACATTAACTTGCTTCAACACCCTTCATATAGTGTACACGAAGTGCGGGCTTTCATCACCCAGTTCTTTAGCCTCCTGTTCCGACATACCCTGGATCTTGTGATCGTCTTCTCCTCTAGCCCTACGTGCATTGACGCGCGAAAAGTAGAACCACATGAAGGCGTATACAAGACTCGCGAACGCCACCATGGCCAGCGTAACGGCGTGGCCGCGAATGAAGCGGGGGCCCTCACGGGCAGGATACAGCTATTCACATGTTAGCATGAGGTTTCAAATTACTCGAGAGAAATGCCACTTACGAAGGAAGACATGATACCGGCGCAGTTACCAATGCTCAGCTGAAGACCCGTAGCCAGGGTCCTCTTGCCGTAGCGCGGATTGTTCGTCGGCAACCAAGCCAAGGGTAGCCCGACGTTGACGTAAAGTCCCATGGCTACCAAGAAACATCCTGCATAATGCACGGCCGCGCTCGAATTGCTCATCAACATCGCATAGCCGACGATGGCAACGATGCCCAGAGCAACAGCATACAAACCCCGTCTCTGCTGGTAATCCGAAAGTCTCGCAACGGCCAGGTAGGTGATGGCGCCGAGAGCGTAACACGGAATAGTATAAACCTGGACAAGCGCAGTCGAAGCAGTTGGCTGAATACCCTTGATAATCGTCGGCAAGAAGGTCGAAAAGCCGTAAAGCATGGTATCACAGCCAAATTGGGCAAAAGAAAAGGCCCATATCTTCCAGTCCTTAGCACCTTTCCTCACATCTTCCCAGTGGAATTCGCCTGCGCTGGCAGTGTATCCCGTCTGCCTTTTCAGACGTGCAATGGCGAGGCTCTTCTCCTGATCATTGAGGAAGTATGTCGTCGCCGGCTCGTCCGGAAGCAGCCACCAGGTCGCAATGCCTAGAACAAACGTAGGCAGACCCTCGATAATAAGGATCCAGCGCCATCCTCTCTCGCCAGCCACACCATCCATGTGTCCAATCGCAAAGGCTAGCAGACCACCGCACGCACCTGCCAGCGCAGCGGACACAAATAGGTATCCAATCCGTAGGGCCAATTCTCGCTTCGTGTAGAAGAAGGTCAGGTAGACGGCCAGACCAGGGAACAGGCCACCCTCTACAGCACCCAGAAACAGTCGACAGACTACGAGTCCTGCAAAGTTTTGTACTACCCCAGTCAAGGTGGCGACGATAGCCCACGAGACGGTGATAAAGGCAATCCAGCGGGAGGGCGTCAACCTCTTCAAGACCAGATTCGATGGAACTTCAGACAGAATGTAGGTCACAAACAGGATGGAAATCGCGGTCTGCCATTGGGTCGAGTTGAGGCCGAGGTCCTTCTCGAGTCCGTATAAACGAGCGTTGCCTATGTTGACTCTGTGGATGGTTAGCGATTCCTCATGGAAGAAACCAGTCCACGATCGGATACAGGGCCTCCGGGCGCAGGTCACATACAATAACGAGACTAAAACACTCACCGATCAAGGAAGGAGAAAAGATACAGAAGCATCACGATCGGTATAATGTGGATGTCGAGCTTTCTCACCAACTTGGCTTCTGCAATGGGATCGACATCTTCCAACTGACCCTCAATCTCATCTTCGACCGATTCCTGATGCTCGTAGTCTTTGCCGTCAGCGAGAACACCCGCTTCAGCTGTTATGAGAGGATTCATTCTCGTCAGTCGATTCCGCCAGTGTCAATGACTCAGGGCCAGCAATGTCGCGTCGTATTTTGATTTTCGCACTAGTAACTCGGAAGGGAAAATCACAGTTTGGATGGCAAAATCGTTTAGCAGACGCGCATCTTAAAGACAAGAGTAGGAGAAGACATGCCACGGAGGTGTTTCTCGATACAACCTTCCGCCAGTAGGTCGAAGGCGAAGGGACGTTTTAGGGTTGGGGTTCGGAAGGGTCCCGGGATGATCTATGGGGGGCAAGAGCAAATCAATCGACGGAGCTACGCTTGTTTTCGGTATGACGTTGATTAGCACCTAGACCACATTGGTCAGTCCGATACGAAACAGCTTGGCAACGTTACACTGCAGATAACAGAGCTGATGCCGAGAGAATTTCGCGTTATGCCAATGGTGGGGGAAGTGAGATTATTACAGGCAGGATGGGGTTACTGCATCAGCCTGTAGGGTCACTGCATTGCCATCATACACGTACATCAGGAAGTTGACATTTAAACGCGGCCTCGGGAACCTCGCCTCCTTAATAACGGCGAGTGTGGCGGGATGGACGCGAATGGTCCATAGCCGCAGCTAGCAACGGGGACCCCTGTCTACAATATACCGTATCTGCAGGCTTGCCGAACCATTCCGAACGGTAAGTGATCATTACAAGCTTTTCTTTAACTATCTTCGACGACCTGAATAGATCATGCGATCATTGCATTCGGGTCGTTGGTAGCGATAAAGAAAAAAGCGCAATCACTGCACGAGAGTTGATCGAGTAGACCTCTACTGTGTCGATCTTATGGCGCTGTAAGATCGGTATGCCGACCAATTACGAAACACGGAGCTCTATTGCTAAATAAGTATGGTGGTACAGACGTCCGGGGCAGCCGCCGACACTGAATGTGTGTCAGGCATCGGGCTTCATAGGCTTGAAGTTGATGGCGATGCATAGCTCATCATCTGCGCGTCATAGTCCACCGGGATGTTCATGCCTGCGTATATGTCTATCTGGGCGGATGGATCGATGGGCCAGATCAGGTCATCGCGAGGTATTTCGACCTCCACGTTTGGATTTGGCTGGATTGTGGGAGCAATTGGCAGTCCGGTGAGCGCGCTGCGGGCTACAAAGCGGACTTCTTTTGCCATTATTGCAGATGTGTGCCAGTACGCGCCCATGGCTTTCAGGTAGCCTATGCTTAGTCGGACTCGGTCGCGGGCTATGGACAGCGCGTGTTCATCTAGCATCTTGCATGCCGCAACCTGTGCCACGGCAATTGAGGCAACGATGCAGCCACTGAGTATGTTGTGCCTTTCAGCAGCGCAAGGTATTGCCAGCAGCTTTGTTTGCATGTCACATGCCTTCAGCGTTCTTGCTGTATGAACTGGTCGACCTTGTTTTGGCGCATTCATAAATGGGACCGCAGGCGAAAAGCTTGTCGTTGTCAACTCTTCGAAACTGTAAGCAAGCGAGGAAAATGGGCGGTGAGATGCCATCGACAATCTTAGAGTGTCAGCAAAGTAGTGGACATTGGAATCTGTTAGATATTACATTGTAGCCATCAAGTGCGCGAGGAACATCACTTCGTCGATACTGCCATCATGTCGCATCGGGTCCCGTTTCGAGGCTGGAAGAAGTGAGTGCCAAATAGCAAGTTTGGCATCTATGGTGGCTACGAATTCAAGGTTGAATGTTCCCGTGTCTTCAAAGGATTTCATGACTGTGCTTCTATCAGACTGGCTGCGTGGTTCCAAAGACAATGTCCGGACTCACTGTAAGAGGTGATCCTAGAGATATCGGCCATGTACGCTATTGATGAGTACACAACTTCGACATCGTTGAATTCCCTCATATCATATTGCTGCCACGTTGCTGGGGTTGGGATATCCTAGCACTATAAGTCAGGTATACACTAAATGGATCCAATTGAGTACGTACGCCTGATTCGTAATATTCATCATCACAAGGTAGATCAACCAGATTCGGTACGTTTATGAGCTTACATACTGGGTTGTTGACAATGACGGAGAAATGTTGGTCCGTCAGGTGCAAGAAATAGTACGTTCTTCTCCAAGACTCCTCCAGTACCGGATTGCCTTCACCATATGCTACAGCGAACTCCTGAGCGTTCATATTTAGTTCCATTGCAAAAAATGTTGCTCTATCAAGTGTTCGGCGCGAGTCGGCCGCTCGATCGGTGTGAAGCTGTGCTGTGGCAAACAACATCAACGCCAAGACGCTCCAAGGAGTCTGGGGCAATTTAGGGGACTCCAGCGCTATTCGGGCCAGCTCGTAATAAGACTCTGGATGGGTCCACGGAGCGAAAATGGATCCTATGTATTGTAGAACAAGCAACAAGTCTTCCATGCTATGGTTTCCACTCAGTCTCCGTTGGTTTAGGTAACGCATAGGCAATGGAGCGGGACAAGCGGTCCAGTAGATGTCGTAGTATATATCGAGCAGCCGTTCTGTGCTGACCTGGAAAGCCATTTGGGAAGAAGCTAGGTCAACACCTGGTAACCGGATTGTATCTGCGATCAGGTCTGTAGAGTCTGGACCAGCAGAGTGAACAGTGGCTACACCGCTACTGGAAGATTTAGGCGAGTAGCCGTGGATCACTTGCGCATTGTTTTGTGCGCAATCTGCCGCTTGTTGTTGCAATCTTTCGCGTCGTCGGGCTAAAGCGGCCTTGTCAAGTCCGCCACGCCTGGATTTTTGGTATGTACATTCTTTGCCATCTCTTCTACATCGATTGCAGGTTGGCTGATTTGCATCACATTTTACGTGCCGGCCTCTGCACTGTATACAAGCCAAGCCCACGCGGTCGATGGATTTATGTGTTGTGTCTTCCATACGTCTTGGGTGGAGATATTGCTGTACTATCTCTCTAGCCAGGCACTTCGAGAGCGACTTCGGGTGAATAACAAAGCAAGTCAAGGATGTTGGATGTTGTACTTAGATGTGGTGGAAATTGCGAATCTGGGAACAAAGAATCAAGGTACTGAGATTCAGCGAGAATGTGGAGTTATAAGACTAGAGGCTAACGCGATTCGGCATAGCCATCTTTCAGCGGGAAGGATCGGAAAAGTTGCCAGCAGGCATCGCCGATGCCAACAACAGTTACAATTTATCTGTACCATTAAACCTCCACGCTCTCTCCACTGGTCTTCTGTGTTTCCTTTCCCTTGGGCACGATCTTCAGCGAGAAGTCCACGTGCTTGACACCCTGGTGGATGCTGCTCGTGCTCACGATGTCCACGTCCCCGCAGACATATGGGGCCACATTGTCTTCGGTCAGACCTCCGCTGACCTCGACCAAAAACGTCTTTCGATCCCCTGTGCCTCTTCCCCACTTGTCCTTCAACTGTGCTGCTGCTACCTTGACACCGTCCGGCGTAAAGTTGTCCAGCATGACAATGTCGGCGCCGGCAGCGATGGCTTCATCCGCTTCCTCGAAGCTCTGGCATTCTACTTCGACTTTAATTGCAAAGCCACCCGCTGCCTTCGCGGCACGCACAGCATTAGTGATGCTTCCTGCAGCGACGATGTGGTTGTCTTTGAGCATAGTCATGGCCGAGAGGTCGACCCGATGAGCATCCACTCCGCCGACCAGCATTCCGTACTTCTCGACCAGCCTAAAGCCTGGGGTCGTCTTGCGGGTCCCCGCGAGTATATTAGGATACCCGGCTTCTCGCACGAGTCGAAGCAGACGATTTGACTTCGTCGCTATTCCGGAGCATCGTGCCAAAGTGTTGAGAGCTACTCGCTCCCCAAGCAGTAGCTTCCGGACCGGGCCCCGCACCGTGGCACAGTGTTTGATGGGTTCAAAATGCTCACCGTCTTTGACGTGCCATTCCACACTACAGGTATTAGCTACAAGGATATATACAGTCAGTTGAGCCTCAAGTAACTTACGTGCAGTCAAGTTGCCGGAAGACCTCATCGAAGAATGGCACTCCCGCCACTATGCCCTGAATTTCGTTAGCATGGCCCGATTATTTGGCCAGAACCCATACCGGACTTTTTCCCAGGAGCTTTGCTTCTGATATTTCTTCGCCCACCACGAAGCCGCCGTAGTCAAAGCTCGGAGTATCTTCTTCGAGCCACTCCGCCACTAAGCGCTTGTAGGTCTGCGGAAGCAGATGGGCCACCGAACCATGTGCTGGTGCACCTTCGGCCATGTCGGTATGTGAACTGTTTCTGATATCTGTCGAGCGATTGATGATGCGTGAGAAGTTGAGCCGCAGTAGTTGTTGTGGACCAGCTGTGATGGGTGGTGTGGGTTGTATGTTTTCCCAAAGCGGTTTCGGCCGCCGCTACCCTGCCGAGACAGTCAGTGCGCCGCGACACTAACGCGCCACCCCAACAGATGTAGCACCTCAACTTTGACGCGCCGCATCTCCACCAATATGGATCCGATTGAGGCTGCAATCATCGCTATCGACTCACGAGAACCTGGAGAAACTTTCTTATATAGAAAAATTACAGAAGAATTTGGTGTTGTGCGGTCAACATTAACGCGCCGGCATAGACGCGCCATGCAGGCGCGTACATAGCTACTATAAACTCGCTAAAATCTTAACTAATAACAAGAATCTAAGCTCCTATAGTATATACAGCGTCTTACTTAGAAAGGTCTAACCCTTACGCGTTAAATAATCTAAAACTTTATATTAATTATCGCTAAAAAGGATATCTTTATATAATAGGTTAATCGCTTTATTAAGCGCTACCTTAACTCCTTAATCTCGTAATAGACGACTAGGCTAGATAGTAATCGCTATAACGCTAATTTAGGCGCAAGATATAGGCTCTACTTTAAGCTTCTATATAAGAAAATTATAAAGTATAGCATAGAGCCTTAGCATACCTATAATATGGACGAAAAAGGCTTCCTACTCGGCATCACCAGCAGGTCAAAAAGGATCTTCGACAGGCCTATATATGAGAGTCGCCAAGTGAGGCAATCTATCCAGGATGGCAGTCGTGAGTGGATCTCGCTCATCGCATGTATATGCACCAATGAATCTACTGTTAATCCATTACTAATCTATCGATCTAATGCTGAGACTACAATTAAGCTAGGTTAAGGAAATTAACGTTAATTCTTATAGAGTCTTTATTACCTTATTAACCTCTAGATGGTTAAACAACGAGATAGGGCTTTAATAGCTAAAATAGGTGTTTAATCGCTATACTAAGGAGAAGGCTTAACGGTAGTGGCAATTCCTAGTCCTTAATAGGTATAGATCTTACGTTACTATAAATTTTATTAACTACTATAATTAGAAAAAGATCCTCCTTGCGATATTTCCCCCTCACGCCACTTATACGCTGTAGCCTCTAGACGTCTATGTATTTAAGTCTCTTTCTATCGCCTACTCCGACGAGCTCTCCGCATACCTATATAGAAGTTAGGAGCTATTAATAATTACTAAAAGAGACTTCTTTACACTATTTTAGAGGGCCTAGACAACGTTAGTTACGCCGTAATTAATTACTAAAGCTTTTAAGTATATAGATATCTCGCCGCTAGATCCTACACTAATCCTTAATTAATTTAACAAAGATAAGTCTCTAAAATAGAGATCGCGTAAAAGCTCTACTTTAGTACTTAGCGCGTCTAATTAGCGTAAAATTAATTAGCTTTTAAAAGTTGTTATTAATACAGGGGGAGGTAATAAGGCCAAGAAGCTGAGTCGCACTATACACTTAATCTCTATATAGAAGTAGCTCCTAGAGCATAAGAATTAGGGGCTACAAGAAGCCCTCACAAACCAGAAACAGCATTAAACAAAGGGCAGGACTCTACCTTTTAAGCAGCTAGATAAGTGGTATAGAGGATCTATTTTCTAGTCACCTGCCCACGTATAGAGGGCGCGCGATTCTCTCAGCCAATAAAAGGCTAAAAAGCAACAACTACAACTCTAGAAAAGTAAGTAGAGAGAGATCTAGATAGTAAATAGGCAGCTTAAAGCTTATTTACTATAAGAGAAGCGTATTACGCGTATAGTAGCTAAAAATATACGCGCTAAGGAGAAAGCTAATTAGGCTACTAAGTAACGCCTCCGTTAACAGGCTTATAAGGCTTAATAATAACTTTAAAAATGTCTTAAAATTACTAAAAAGGGAAGCCAGAATACTTTAAAAGCTACTTATATAATTATAAAGAGAAAGAAGCCTACGCTGGCATCTATATGCGTTAATATAGTAATATTTACGCTATTAGCGCCAGCATCGCGCAGTAGCTAAATAATTAGAATACTAAGTAAATATCTATAATTTAACTAGCTAGTAATCTTCTACAGCTCTATAAAATCTTAACTCTAAAAAATTCGCGATAAAAGCTTTTATATAAAACTCTATAGCCTCATGTTGCTAGCTGCGGTGCTGGTGTTGGGGTGGCGCGTTAGTGTCGCGGCGCACTGACTGTCTCGGCAGGGTAAGCGGGTGCGGCCGCGGATCGCAACCGCGAACTTGCCAGGAGCACTTCCATCATTACCTAACTGGCTGACCCTAGGCGACGCCCGACTTTGCGCGTGCTCTCCTGGAGCCTGCAACAACCCATGGGACCCAATGACGCAAGAGCATCTTTTAGTCCATCGGATCCCAACGTGAGATACAACGAGATATATCCGGTTCTTGCATTTAAGTTTTGCTCCCGCGCCTGTTACCGTGCCGAGACAGTCCGTGCGCCGCGACAGTCAGCGCGCCACCCAACAATAGGACGCCCCAACTTTGACGCGTCGTATCTCCACTAATATAGACCTAATTAAGGCAGCCGTTACTGCAATCAAATTACAAAAACAAGGAGAAACCTTTTTATATAGAAAAATCGCGAAAGAATTTAGTGTTATATAATTTATATTAACGCGCTAGCATAGATACGCTATACGTGCCCTACTAGATCCTTATTAGTATTACTAAAATCTTAGCTAATATTAAAAAAGGAGCTCCTATAATATATTAAACGCCTTACTAAACGTAGCCTTTCTTTTATATAATTAATACTATAGAACTTCACCTCTACTATTACTAAAAAGAATATTTTTATATAATAGGTTAATTGCTTTATTAGGTGTAACGCTAAAATCTTAATATTATAGTAAATAGCTAGTATTAATAGTAATTACTATTAAGTTATTTTCCTAGCTAAATGTAAGCTCTACTTTAAACTTCCATAGTAAAAGTAGGCTAGTAAATGGGTTAAGGATTATCAAGCTTAGGTAAGGATTAGGTTAGGATTAGATTAGGTAGTTATATTAAGCCCTTCAAGATAACTAGTCCTAAAGGAGACTAGGATTAGTTTTTAAGTTAGAGTAATATTAAAATATATAAGGGTTATTAATAACTTACGCGTATTAATAGGGTCGTTAGTATTAAAAATAATATATAGTTATAAATAAATTAACTAAAACTAGAGTATAAACTAAATAATAGATTTATAAACCAGGTTAAACACGAGGATAGAAGAGTCTATACTTAATATTTTTATATATAAGTCCTATCTTATAGATCTTAGCGTCTTAATTATTCTAAGGTCTTATATACTACGATACTTCTAAGATATCTAATAATTTTAGGACGCGTAACTTATTACGTAATTTATATGTTATAATTACGAAGAATTACGGAATAATAAAGGTCTACGTAGAAGGGCAAACAGGGCTTAGCACGCTAGTAGACGGGATAAGATTAAGTTAGTAATTACGTAATTGAAACCCTGCTAATAGGATAGAATTCTAAGAGAATACTAGCTTAGTAAAAAAAATAAAAAAAATATCTTACTAAGAAGCAAGTCTCCTAGGAGACTAAAGAAATTCTAGGATATTAAGAAATATAATAATTAATATATAGTCTAAGATACTCTTTATATGTTATGAGGCTCTCACACCTTATTCTAATCTAGGTTAGGGCAGTAAGGTATCGTGGTACTTTATAAATTATTTAGTAATATAAGTTAATGCGACACTTAGCGCGAGGCTAAATAATTTAATTTTATAATAAAGTAAAATAACTATTAGTCTATATAAGAGAACGTACTTGCATAAAAGAGATGTAAGTTAACTATAAGGAGCGTATAAAGGAAATCTGTCCTATATATATATATCCTCCTTGTCCTATAGAATTCCACGATGTCCCATATCCCGGCGTCGTGGGATCCCATGGGATTCTCTGGGACGTTACGTAAGCCTGAGGTGGGGCCCGAGTGCCGTCATAAGGCTCGCCGTCCCACCGTCGACTTCTAGACCGTAACATTATACGTTTCCTACTCCTTATAGTTAACTTTTAATATTACGAGTATATCTCTTATAATAGATTTGTCCGTACGCAGTACGGGCAGCTACCTAATGCGATATCTTAAAACAGGTGATAATGGTTATGTAATACCGCACAGGCAAAGGCACAGACCATAGTCACCGTGCGCGAGCATTAATCCTTATAACCCCCTTTCCTCCGTACGTAGAATAGACAGACAAGACTTGAATACCAGACCCTTTTCTCACCCGTACCATCGTACAACTATCTAGCCCTATCATATCGCGATATGCTTGGCTTAGTATAGCCCATTCAACAAGATTAGTAAATCTCCTAGTTAGTTATTTTATAGTTTATTATAAAATTAGATTATTTATAACTTACTATGTTATCCTCCTTAGCTTTTAACTACTAAATATCTATAAGAAGCTTTACCCTTAACTTATTCTCCCTTTACCTAAAATAGGCTTAGGTACGTATAGCCCGCTATAACACTTTAACTACTTAAAGGTCTAAAACAATATAATAATACTATTAAGTACTATAGACTTAAGGATCTTAATAAAAAGTAGTACTTTTATGCTAACTATAGACTTAATAATATTACTTGCTAACTAAGCTAACAAGAAATAATAGCTTAAGAAGTAGTTAGTAGAGCTAATAGCTTACGTTTTAGCTATTATAACTATAGGAAAGATATCTTTTAAGGTTCCTAAAGTTTATAAAAGCAAATAAGAAGGACTTAAGACATTTCTTATAAATATAAAACTATACTACTAATATAATAAGGATGTCTTTAGGACTAAGTAGTCTAAAATTAGAGTAGTAGGCATGTATATAAAAGGTAAAATAGCTAAGTAGCTTTAACCCCTTACTAAGGAGTATTTAAAAAAAATAAGATAATATCTGGGAATATAATACTAAAACTAAGAAGGTGTTTAAGGACTCGGCATCTTTTAAGGAATAGATTTAAATTATATTTAGAAAAGTTAACGAAGAATAATAAGCTAAACATAAAATATGAAGGCTTAAATAAACTAAATTAGCTAGTACTTATATAGGTAAGTTTAGATGCCTATAAGCTAACATTAATTAAGATAGCGCCCTACTTTAAGCAGCTTATTGTAATAGGCTAAAGAAAAGTATTAAGAATAAGCTTATCTACTATAATAAGGTGGACGACCTAGAGAAACTCGTAAAGATATGTTATATAAATTAATAATTAGAAAAGCGAAAAAGTAACTATATTTAACCTAATATTAAAAAAAGCTAGAAACTACGAAAGGACCGCGATAGAGATATTATAATAGCTAATAAAGCTTAAGAATAGAAACTAAGGAAGTGGTAAAAGGACCACAATAATAGACTATTTAACTAAGAGCGAAAACAACGCTTTAACGAAAAAGTATGCTTAAGATATAGAGATCAAGGTCAGTTTTAAAAGGATTATTTAAAGAATAATAAAGGATAAAGCAAGAAAGCTTAAATTATTCAAGTAGTAATAGCTCTGCTATAGGTACTAATACCTATACTACTAAATATAAAGTCTTTAATATAGAACTTAAGGTTATAGAGACAGTAGAAGAAACAGAATAAAGAATAGTACTAGAGTATAAGGTCCTTTTCTAGCTATTAGAAGAAAAGTGCTAGGTATATAACAGCTAGATATATACACCCTAGGAATACACGCAAAAGATTAAACTTAAAGGGCTAAAAGCTATAATATTTTATAAGTTTACTCTAAAATACTAAGGAAATATACTAGTACTAGGATAGTAGATTAAGATTTAAGAATAATATAAAAGGGTAGCCTAGTATCTTTACAATAATAAAGACTACTAACTATATTAGATTAAAAAGGCACAAGTAGTAGTATTGCTAAGAAACCCTAACTATAATTTTATTAATAACTATAAACTAATAATAGACTACTATAAATATTTTTCCAACGAATAGTCACGATACTATAAGGAATTAGGATAGTGAAAATACTTTAATAATAAATGCCAAATGCGTAAAGCACATAAAAGGTTATAGAATAGTATTCTAAAGGCATAAACTTAGGATTAATAGTAACTATAAGAAACTAATAAATAAAGGACATAAGTACTGATTACCTATAATAAATTAGATAGCTGAATTATAGTAGGGATTGCCTAGCATACCTATATTAAAAAGAATAAATAGTAGTATTAGAAATAATACTACTATACTAGGATTTAAAACTTTAGAAGTGTCTAGTTGCAGGATGCAGACGACAGAAGGAATCTTAAAAGGAAGAAGAGGTCTTATAAATTAAGGATACTAGGAGCACATATAAAGTGCTTTACTAAAAGTAATAGAAAAAGACTAAAACTAATACTAAGATAAATAAAGCCATATAAATCTACACTAAGAAAGTAAAGGATTCCTAGGACCTTACTCAGCAGGCTAATAATAAGTTAGAAAACTAGGACACTACTAAATAAAAGACCTTACTAGTAGAGGCGTAACTATAAGGGTAAAGAAGGTAAAAATAGGCGCAGATAGCCTATAACTAACTAAAGAAGTTATAATTAGTAGTTACTAAGTAATAGCACTAATAGACCCTGGAGCGACCAGATGTCTAATATTTCTAAGAATAGTAGAAAAATACGACCTGTCTTATAAAAATAAAGAGACACTAGTATAAGTACAAATAGCAAATAGGACGTTACCCTAAGGATATAGTAAAGGCTAGTTATGCCTTAGATAACGCTATTATCTATTAGTCTAAATAGATTCTAGAGCTAATATAGCTTTGCAATAATAGATCTTAGAAGCTTAAAAGTAATTATAAGTTATAATTAGCTTCTTAAATATAACCCTATTATTGACTAGTAGAAGAAAACGCTACTTAGCTAAAAGAAAATCTACGCTAAAGGTTACTAACATATAAAAAATATAAAAAATGTAGCTATTAACCCTAGATGCCATAATAGGGCGGGTTAAAAGATTGACTAAATAATTTTTAGCTACTAAAATTATAAAAGTTATAGAAGAAAATCTAGACTAAGTAAGACTACTTTAGGTATAATACTTAGGCCTTAAAGTAAAAGTAAAAGTTAATACTATTCTACTCGAATACTAGGAGTATATAGAACTCTTTAAAAAAAAAGAACTACTAGAATACTAAAAACAAAATTATAAAATACCTTTAGTAGAGGGCACGAAACTTTGCCTAGAATAATTATAATTAATATCTATAGACTAAGAGAAGGAAGTATAAGATTACTTAAAAAAGAACTTAGTAAAATAGTATATTTGAGAAAGTTAAAGCCTAGTAGCTTTTCTTATACTTTAGGTGCGTAAGAAGAATAGTAAGCTGCGACTCTATATAGACTATAGATAGCTAAATAAGACTATAATTAAGAACTACTACCTACTACCCTTAATTATAGAGCTAATAGATAGGCTCTAGGGAGCTAAGTAGTTTATAAAATTTAATATATATAATAGTTATTACTGTATATAAATAGTTAAGGGACACGAGTAGAAGACTACATTTAGGACCTAATATAGCCTATATAAGCACTAAGTAATATCCTTTAAACTAATAAACGCGCCTGCGATATTTTAGACACTAATTAATAAAGCGCTATATAAATATCTAGATATATTCTATGTAGCTTACTTTAATAACGTACTTATTTATTTCACTAAGATGCTTAAGGAGCATGTAGAATATATAAAGAAAGTACTTATAAAAATAAAAGTGTATTAATTACTCTTTTACATAAAAAAATGCGAGTTTTACGTTATAAAAATAAAGTACTTAGAATTTATTATGGTAAGGGAAGGTGTAGCTATAAATTTTAAAAATAACTACGATTTAAGAATAATTAGTTCCTAAGTCAGTAAAAAACATCTAGTCTTTTCTAGGATTTACTAACTTCTACTAAAAGTTTATTAAGGACTACTCTAAGACTGACGCACTATTAATAAATCTTACAAAGAAAAGAGAGAGAGAAAGTACTTAGTCCCTTATTAGAAAACTATTAGAGGCATTTAGAGAACTATAGGAAAAGTTCCTTACAAGACCTCTCCTCTAAATGCACGACCTAAAGAAACCTATAAGAGTAGAAATAACCGTATTAGATTACGTGGTAAGAGTAATACTCTTATAATAAAGTAATAATAAGAAATAAAGATAAGTGTTCTTTTATTTAAGAAAGTTTTTAGGAGCAGAACTTAACTATAACATTTACAATAAGGAACTACTTAGGATAGTAGACACCTTTAAATAATAGGAAGCTTAGCTTACTAAAGTACGCTTTAAAATAGAGGTATAGATAGACTATAAGGACCTTACTAGCTTTATAATAATAAGAAGCTTAACTAATAATAGGTATAATAGGCAGAATTCCTAAAAATTTTAACTTTATAATATACTATTAATTAGGAACACTTAATAACGCAGCAGACGCCCTAAGCAGAAAATTAACCCTTATTAAGAATAAACTAGATCTATATAATAAGTACTACGAGCAAGGAGCAATAGAACTATAAAATATAATTAGCTAATTGTGACGACAAGCTCGGGCTTCACCATCATAGGCAGAAAATGCACGTTGACGGGATATATTGGCTCTATTTCAGCTACCCTAAGATGGAGAGGAAAGTACTCTATAGGACGCTCGCGAAAGAAGGGACGACAGTGCGCGCGCTAGACCTAAAGGGACTAGCGTCTTGCATGATCATGTGATCTATAGCTAATCCATCTGAACAGCTCCGTTACACTAATAATTAAGGTTCGCGCCGCTAGCCTAAGATATACTAGACTAATAGTATAAGATTTTTAAGACTACGGATAACTTACTATAAATTAATAAGAAGAATACGATCTCTTCTAATATAGACTTAATAAAATAAGACAAGATTACTACTATAGAATCCTTATGAAACTAGGATACAAAGAAATCTTAATTAGAAAACGATACAAATTATAAGAATAGGGATACTTAGGTATTAAAGAAATAACGGGTTAAATCGCGAATAAATATGTAATTTTTGGACTTAAGTAGGTAGTAACTTAAGTTATAAGTAACTATTTAGTATGCTATAAAAATAAGCTAAAGAGACATAAGCTTTATAGACTATTATAACTACTATAAGTAGCTAAAAGACCATGGTAAAGTGTAATAATAGACTTTATAGTAAAGCTTCTAAAGTCGCTATAACTAAGAATAAAGCAGATGTGCGACACTATTATAATAATAGTTAATTACTTAACTAAGGTAGTTAAGTTTAGGCCTATAGAAGAATCTATAATAGTAAAAAAACTAGCCTATAAGGTAGATAACACGGTATTTACAGAATATAGACTACTAAAAGAGTTTATTATAGATAGAGACAAGCTCATTACGTCTAAGTACTAAGATACCTTTATAGTGGCTTTAGATATTAATAGGAAGCTCTCGACAAGTTTCTACCCTTAAACTAATTAATAAATATAACATACGAATTAGACTCTAAAGTAGTATTTATAATTCTACGTTAATAAGTAATAAAATAATTAAGTAAAGTTACTACTAATAGCCAGCTAGCGCATAATAGCGTAAGGTTAGGTATAATATAGTACTTCCTATACTATATAAACTATAGATATAAGCTAATTACTTATTAGGATTTAAAAGACATAAAAAGCACTTCTATAAAAGACTAAGATAAAAAAATGTAGAAAGTTTATAAAGTCGTATAAGAATAAATTACATAGAGGGTCCTTATAATATTTAAGAACGTAAATAAGCAAAGGATTAAAGGACTAACTTTTAAAAAGAGGGATAAAGTTCTCTTATTATAAAAAAAATATAAGGATAAAATAACCTAGTAGAAAACTAAATTACCTCTAAGTAAGCCTTTTTAAGGTATAAGAAACCAAGGGACTAGCTATAACTAAATTACTTTTACTACTAGGTACAAAAATACATCCTATATTTTATAAATTATTTTTAGAACTAGTACCCTAAGACGCTCTAGTTAAGATCTAGTTAAACCTAAAAGATAATAAATATAAAGTTAAAGAAATTAACGGCCTAAAGATAATTTAGATTTAGCTTAAATACTTAGTTAAATAAAAAGGATAGCTAGAATAATATGATACTTAAAAACTATGAGAGAATTTTATAAACTATAAGAGATTAGTACTAAATTATTACTAATATTACTCTTAGACGGAAAATCAGCAAGAAAGGATAACATATTCAAGGATAAAGAAGGATTTAAGTTAAATAAGAAAAGATTAGCCTATAACTAGCTTAAGTTAGCCTTTAGGGGTGCGAGTTGCAAAGGTTCGTAAATATTAATAGTAGCTATACCTTTTAGATCCTCTTTTTATTTCTCTAAGAGCTTTATCGTATTAATAACGTAGAGGTCGTGCTAAGTATAGTCGTGCTCCCTCTTTTTAGCCTTGGTTAACTTACGCTTAAGACGCGCGGTCTTTAGAGTAGCGAGGGCTTAACGCTCTTTTACTTTAAGAAGCTTTAGACGCTTCTTACGCTTTTCGTTATAAATACGTTCCTAGTCCTTCTCAGGCACCCATAGACTACAGGGAAGGTGGACTAAGATATAGCTAGCACACTCCTTAGAGGTAGTATCTACAAAATAACGCAACTTCTCTTTTCTATAACGCTTATAACTAGACGCTATTTCTGGACCTTAAGATAACACTTTATCCGCATAGGCACAGCGAGTTATACAAAAAAAATAAGAGGCTTTTAGTATAGTTAGTAAGGTAAGGAAAATTAAAAGGAGGCTATAACCTATCTTAAGAGGTAAGAATATATACTTTTATAAAAATTAATACTTACGCGCTAAAAGTATAATAATATAATAAAATAAGGTATTAAGATAATAGCCTTAAAAGAGGGGATAGTATCATAATTACGAACCCTATAAAAATAGAAGAACTAAATAATTATACTAAAAATGTTATTAGTAAAATAACTATGTTAAAGGAACATATAGAGGCGTAGGATAACTTAAGTTAGAAATTACATAACGTAGTCCCGTATAAGCGAAAGTTCCTAGGGACTACTATAGTCCTAGGGACTACAGAGTTTTAGTAAGACTACGATAGTAATTCTAATAATAGCAAGAACTAAGATAAATAATATATAGTTTAATAATTTCTTTATACCTTTTCTACTCCTTATAGTTAACTTTTATAATACTACGAGTAAATTTCCGATTATAGATTAGTAAATCTCCTAGTTAGTTATTCTATAGTTTATTATAGAATTAAATTATTTATAATTAATCTTATTATTATCATTAGCTCTTAACCACTAAATATCTGTAAGGTACTATACCCTTGACCTATCCTCCCCTAATCCAGAATAGGCTTAGATACGTACGGCCCTTGTAACACTTACTTAGTATTACTAAAAAATAAAGGCGTATAAGTAGGCATCCTAAGTAGCCTATTACGCTTTTGAAAAGTATAAATTAAAGTTATAGAAATAGTAATTTCTTAGAGCGTAAAATAATTCTTTGCAGTACGCGTACGCGTAGTAATAGCTTGCCTAAAATTCTTTTTCTATAAGGTCTTCTTAGTAAAACTGGCCTATAAAGCGTGTTAGCAAATTACTAAAAATAATATAAAGTTTATTATGTAGCTTAAAAGAGAAAAATAATAGTGGGATAAGATTTTATTTTTCTTAAGCACGAGCGCAGGTAGCTGTTAGGATCCAGGATTACGTTATGTCCCACGATGTCCTACGCGCCAAGACCATAGGACATTGGGATCACGTGACTGTACCATGGGATCCCACATGTACCACGCTTGGGATTCCATGGGACTATGGGATATCATGGGATTAGTATAGTATATAGGAACACAAGAGTAAGCTCTTACAATCGTATTTAACCTATTTAATAATCTATTATTTAGATTTAACTTGGGCTTTCTTATTAATTTAATTATACTATATACACTTTTAATACTAACGCTCTATTATACGCGCAGGCTATTAATACCGCTTACTTATATTATTAACACTCCTACCTAAGAACTAACCATTACCTCTTTAGGACTAGCTACCCTAAAGGGCTTAACAGTAGCGCGTATAAGCTAACACTAAATAAGATTACGCACTATTACCTAGTAGCGCACTACTCCTCTCTAATTAAGTAGTACTAGTTAATTATAATATCGCGCTTAATTATAAGATAAGCTTAACTAAGATCTATAATTCTACTAAGGAATAGCTTAAAAGCTTATAGATAACGTTTAAAATCTTACTAAGCTAGGGAGTGTATCGCGGGAATTATCTCTTATAGGTATCCTAATTAGAAGGATTAGGTAGAACGGGCTAACATAGTACTAAATACTTAGTATAAATACTACTTTTATAGTAACTTTTTATATATTACTAATTAGTTAATTCGATCTCCGAACTATATACTATCCAGCTCGTTTTACCCTCCACATATTATCTAATGAATTTTATATAGGCTTAAATATAAATGCTAAAGTATGGTTTCTACTATTAATATAACTGTTATTAATATTATTATCTAAACCCTTACGCGCGTATCTTATATTATTAAATTAGCTCCTTAAGCTTTAGGTAATAACATAGCATAAGATAGACGCTATTTTGCCTAATACATTTATCCGTAACTAAGTTTAGGGTATTATAGGTCTAAAATTAATTATTCTTTATCACCTTATATTATACCTAAAGAAATTACTTATAGCGCTTATAGAAGGCACATATACTATTTATAAAGTTATATAACTCACTAATAACGCCGCGCTTTTAGTATAGGGTAAATTACTTAGTAAGAGATAAGTAAGTAAGTTCTTTTTTCTATTTACTTACGCTTAATTTATATAAAAAGGCCCTAATAATAAAATTAGTAATATAGCCTGCGTAGCGTATATGGTATTTTAGGCTAATATTAATAATTTAATTCTTATTAATATAGCGTAAAAACTTTTACCTATTATTACTAACGTAATTAGCTATTAAGTAATATTAAAGATTACTTAAGCTTTTCTAATAGTAATATAGTTATTAAATAGTTATTAAAAGACGATAAGGAGGTCTTATTATTAGTTTTTAATATTTAAGTTCTAAAGTTAGCTAATAAGTTATCTGTTTACTACTTTAGTAATTACTTAATTAAGGTAAGCGTTTACCTAAACAGGTTGCTTACTAATAAAGTAGGTAATATCTCTAAGAAAGCCTACGTTATTTAGCAACTCCTAAATATTATAACTTACACTTATCTTACTCTTCGCGCCTCCTAGGAGCTCGCTCACCTCTCCTAAACGATTCTCTAGTGACGATAGTACGTACGACGACACCGTGCCATGACAATTAGGCAGCGCGTGTAACAGGACGACCCGGTTCCATGTTATAACGCCTCTGGTGGCGGGAGAAGCTGCCATAATAAAGCTAAGATTATAGAGTATTACCCAATTAATATACGCCTCTTAAAACTCTTTTTCTTGCTAGAATATATAAAAAATACTAGATATAGCTTTTACTACTTCTTTAGTAACTTCCCACGGATTAGTAGACGTAAGGGCTTTAATAACAGGTAGCAAGCTAGTGTCTAAATCTACTTTATATGCGTTTCTTATATAATCTTTAATATATATGGTACTATTAACTATAAAATAATAGCTTAATTTTTCTAAAAGGTAGCAAGTCTTGCATAAAAATATAATTTATTAGGTTATATTATCTTGTACGTACTCTAACTCCGCGCTAAAGTTTTATATAAAGCTAATATTTTACTTGCCTTTAAGCTATAACTTATACTTTACTTTATACTTAATTTAATTACTTATAAGTTTTTACTAGCTATGCTAGAGGTTATCCTAATTAATATTAAATTAAGGGCTAATAACAAGCTTACTACACTCGTAAAGGCGCTAGGTAAGGGCTAAGAGCAAAAGTAAGACTAAGGGTAAGGATAAAGGCAAGGGCGACGCGTTACTCTTAGTAGTCGCTATCCTTTTAGAGGCAGCAGCATAGTAAGGCTCAAAGCTTAGCGTTAACTACTAGGCTAACTATAACTTAAAGAAGCGCGTAGAGCGGCTTATTATATATATAAATAAACTAATAATAATAGAGAGAAATTAGCTATATAGACCGTGGGCAGAAGTTCTAAAATTTCTACCAAGTCTAAGCGTTGACCTACACCGAATACGGCCCCTGAAACACCCCTATTCCTGGCCTGGCCAAGCCCCCACCAAAAGGAAAGTTTACACCAAAAATAGCTCCGTATAGCGTAATTTACGGCTTCAATTCACCTACGTACGGCATCTCCTACGTCACCATGGGCGACTTGCTACTTACGGCTCTATTCACATTACGGAGCGTATTTACGGCCCGTACTACGCCCTGTTGACAGCGCTGGTTCGATGTGTCTTTGCAAATGGGTCCAGTATGGCAATGACCAACACGAAACTACATGGCACTGTTTAGAATGTGGGAAATGTGTGGAAGACTAAAAGGTACACATTTGGAGGAAGTTAGGATGGCACTGTGGGACATGCAATAGATGTGTGGACACGACTGAAGGGGATGAAGATACAATCTGTAAAGGCTGTGGTGGCGCATCCTATGAGTACCATGACGAATAGAATCATGGTCTCGAGGAAGAGGAGAGTGATCCTAACGATATGCTGGCCTGGTTTCGTCGATCTTCGGTGGCACTTCCGTCGTGATTCGACATATCAGTAACATTACAGGGAAAGAGAGCAGATGCAGCGATTAGATACCCTTGGCTAGGTACAGTGTACCACGTGGAGACCATTCTCTTATTCGCAGGTATCAAACAAGGAGTTCAAGAATCTATTTGTGTGCATTTTGTTCTTCGAAACCCTGCAAACTGTTTACGTTTCCGCTCGTGCTTGAACAACATAACAGCGAAAAACGCGACCACATATGATTGTGCTCAGCAGTGTTCCGCCAATACTAACTCCACTGGCTATAAATGACAGCTTTGGCTTTTGCAGGACAATTACCAGTCCTCACCCAGCCTCGAAGGTGTAGCTCAGCCTTGCGCGGGGCACGACTCCATTGGGAACACGAACAGCTTACCAGCGACGCGCTCAAATACAGCTCATGCATCTGTCAGCCTCGCATCACTTTCGTTCTCCCTCAATCCACATCAGATCATCACCTGCACTTCTACCCTCCACGGCTTTACTAGATACATAATGACTACATCCACTGTTACACTTGCAGAACACAGTCTGCACGAGGCTGACGACCTCACCAGGTTCGCGGGCTGTACAACACAAGAATGGCATCTCCCCAAAAACACAAACACGAAATCACGTTTCAAGCAGAACCTCCTCGTCCAGATAACACGTGAAACTCCGCGATCTGATTCGCTGCTCGTGCGCATGCGCGCGGTGCTGTGGGCCAAAGAGTTCATCCTGGACGAATGGGACGCCGTCAGGGACGGTCCTTTCGTCGGAACCCTCGCGAAAGCCGCGTACAAGGAAGATGCCCGCGGCATGACGAAGCAGTTAGCCGATTTGGTAAACTGTTTCTTCTTCACGTGGTTGCGCAATTGCCTCCGCCGGAAAATCAGCCAGTGGTGGGATAACGACGAAGAGTATAAGTCTTCTGCGACGAGCCAACCTTTCCGCATGCAGGAGACAGAGCGGTTCGCCAAAGCACTAGAGCCAGACACGTTGTCACACGTCGAACAGGACTATGCCGATTGGCAAAAAGTTTATAGAGATATTTACAGCGCTATCCACCACAGCGAGACGTGGAGACGGCTAGGGCAGAGAGTCGGTACCTTCTGTCGAGATCTCGGGTGTCCTGATGCCACGGATGACGCTCATGTTGCGCTCAGTGCCCTCCGGCAATACAATCTCGCCGTTCTGCGAGACACTTATTCTTGGGAGGTGCAGGTCGAGCTGAAGACAAGGATCACGGAGATTCAAAAGCTCAAAGACCAGCTCGAGTTGTACCAGAAAGCCATCGCATGCCTCTCCTTCCGGAGCCTTCTCGAGAACCTACCAGAACCAGAACATCGGTACAGTAAGGGGCAAAAACCGGTCAGCGCTACAGCTCACTGGAAAGACTTCCTCGCCGCAGCGAAAGACGAAGCAAAGTCGGGTGGGAATAGTCAGCACCCCCTGTATAAACTTGTTACGGAGCAACCGAGTACAGTGGAAGACGGAACGACCATGTACAGCACTCTCAGCAACAACATTCACGGCTTCAGCCAGAATCTAAACGTACTCAACCATCTCCATGGTGCGCCGTCTGGCAGCGAGTTCGCGATCAAGTCGATTCATTTCGACCCGGGGAAGTTCCAATTCCTCTCCGCCATGGTGCCTATTCATTTCAAACCAGACGGTTCCGTGAATATAGACAAGGAGCGCAAAAGATACAGGGTAGTGTGGGATGCGGAAAAAGAAAACCGAAAGGAGAACCGTCAAGGAGGGGTTGTGGCGCAGTCGAAATACAAGGGCCCAGCTGTGCAGACTGCAAATTCGCAGTTAGGCAAGGAGAATCAACCGCCCACTAATACAACCTTGAACACCGGGCCTAGTAACACGCAGGGAGGTGCAAAGCAAGTGTTGCAAACGAGTACGAGCGGCGGATCGACTGCAACGCAACCAAAGGCAAAGCAGACTAAGAAAAAGTAGGCAGCATCCATTGTGGAGGTTAGTTAGATAGGTCGACATCGAAATGTTACCGGTTCTGGTACCGTGCGTAGGAGTCTGACGGAACAGCCCAGGGATAGAATTCAATAATCGGTTCCAGCCCTTAAAGGATTGCATTGTCGTACCTGAAGAGATAACGTTGACCAAAACCAACCAACCCCATATCTATTTGCAGGTTTCTAGATGCTACGCTATGATTATACACCTCATTACTCATGTCCCATGGCCTACACGCCAGTATGCTAATCGAAAATGCTACCCGAACACCGACCCAATGAAAAAAAATGCACGCGTTCAAGTTCACTTCCCTTCAAAAGCTCTCAGCCTCTGCGCCATCTTGTAACCCATTACACTCTTACTCTTGCCCTCCTCCGGGTGGCTACCCTGGATCATGCTAGGTGTGATGCCGCGCACAGGGACAGGATTAGAACCATATTGCACCCCGTTAAACATGCCGTCGTAGTCATGCGCGCTGTCTTTCCTTTCTGCCCTCGACTTCCCCTTGATAGGCTTGATCGTACTCGTATCGCTCGGCTCGCTCACTACGCTGTGGCGCGGTTCCTCGTCCGCAGTGTAGTACTGTGAGCTATGTTGCGACGAGCGGGTCGACTTGTGGGACTTGGACGAGTGTTTCGAAGAGTGCGAGTGCTTGCTGTGCCTGCTGGCGGAGGAGCCAGCAACGGAGTCTTTCTCTCTTTCCTTGTTCTTGGAAGATCGATGCGATCGATGGGAGCGTCGCGATCGCGACGAGGAGACCTGCGAGATGCTATCCGAGGGCGCGATCGTGTAGTCATCATCGTCATCCGTGTAATCATCGACCTCGTACTTGTCACCGAAGGGGTTGCTGATGATCGACTTGTCGTCGTCACCACGGCCCAGGATACTGCCTATAACAGACCCTACCTTGGACTGAACCTTTGACGGCGGTTCTGAAGGGACTCTAAACGGCGATCGGGAGTGCGCTCTACTTCTACTACTACTACGATGTTTGGAACGGGAGCTGTGATGAGACTTTGACTTCGACTTGCTCGACCGGTGCAAGGCGACGCTACCGCCGTCAGTGTTGCGGCGCTGGAACTCATCTGGAACGAAGGTAGAGATAAATGAGCTGGGTGCTGCGCTTTGTGCTTTTGACACAGTGCTCCTGGCCTTCTCCACAGTCGGCAGTTCCGGGCTCGTTACCGATCGAGGAGCGGTGAACTGACTCCTGGACGGTGCCACTGACGCAGCTGGGGCGTACTCGATAGCCCTGAGCTCTGCTGCGCGTGAAGGTGCTTTTGAGGGCGCGACCGACGCAGCCGGAACATACTCCACAGCTCTAGGTTCTGAAGCCCTGGAAGCGGCCTTCGAAGGAGCCACCGAGGCAGCTGGGACATATTCGGATTGGGGTGATCTAGAGGGCGCAACCGACTGCGCTGGTGCATACTCGAGCTGTCGAGAGACACTGATCGTGCTGGGTGCCTTCGTGTAGAGTGGGCCATGCCAACTAGGAGCCGCCTCAATGGCACGTATACTGCGAGCCTGAGGTGAAGAGCTCTGAGAAGCGGTGTCGCTATCGTTGCGGTGTACATGTGGTAGCTGCTGGGGTTGGGTTTCGTAGACGGGTTGTGGGTCCTGCACGGATGGCTTTGGCTGTTCGCTGCCCTGAGCGAACTGGGCTGCCGTTGTGACCGCCGCTTTGGCCGCCTTGAAAGCGTTGAACTCCGCCTCTTTCTTTGCGCTGTTTCGTTCGCTCGAGACCATTGCGTAAGCGACTGCCGCACCAGCTGCCGCTCCGAGGAGGGTTCCGACGATCTGCTTTGCGACCCCACCGCCACTGTTGCCGGTCTCCGAAGGCACATGCGCTTGAGGTACGGCGACAGGTTCGGATACACTTCGCGCGACACTGGGAGCTTTTGAGACGACTGAAGGAGGTGCAGCTGGTGCAGATGCCTGTTTCGATAAGGAATGGTGAGAACTTCTACTAACGACACTTCTGCCGTCGTGGAAGCTCTCCGTCACAGTCCTCCGCCACGTAATGACCCTACTATGACTGATGACAGTTCCATCATCCCTGTAATCGGGTCCATTTCTGAAAACGACTTCGATGCTGTTGCCGTCTAGGTCTAGAATTGCAGCATTGAAGTGACCATCCTCGTCACTACGGGAGGCCGGTGGGCCGTTGGGTCGACCGCCAGCGGTCAGAGCAGCGGCGTAGAAGTCTCGAACTGCGGCCCTGTTAGGAGCGGTGAAGGCAATGTGCGCTGCGCCGGCTTTTACGCTGTAGTCATGTTAGTGTAAGAACGTCTGTAGATCGAGTAGGGTCCCTTACCCAGGCGTTTCTTGGCACAGGAAGAAGTCGGCATCGTAGATACCGAGGCCAATCTGGTGGCCTTGCTGTCCGATGTAGCGGTATCCGAGTGGTTGTAGAGCTGATAGAAAGAACGAACATGAAGTTGGTAGGTGCGAGACAGTGAGGCCGATATGAGAAACAGGCATTTTCCAGGTAGGCGGTGAACAGCGGACGACGCCAAGAAGGAATTAGGTATACAGTAAATGGAGAACACAAGAAGGTGCTGCGTCTAAGACACGGCAAAGTGGAAAGCTGCTGAGATGGTACAAGAAGAGGTGTGGTAGCGCGTACAGTCGTACCTGGGGTGACACCAGCAGTTTATATCCAACCTATGCGCGGTATGATCCCTTCGATCAATCGCGAAGGAATTGGCAGGGCGTCCCATACCTGTGCGGGAAAGCCGTTCTTAGCCTGCCCCACTGATGTCGTTGGCTTTCAAGGACTCCGTTGTCAAGTCGTGCCCTCGTGCTGCCACATGTCCACCGCCTGCAGCTAAATTTGTGGCACAAGCGAGTGAAGCGGATTGGATCATCTCTCGGCCCGTGTCCGCGAGCGGCTCTCGCCTCATATCGTGACTCGAGGAGAGTCGTACGCTAAATGGATCTGGACCATCTCGCAGCGTGCAGAGTCACCGCAGACGACAGCCTGCAATATGGATGCGTATGGATGCGCCACTTGTCGCCGCGCTGCACGAGCAATATAGTGAGGTGACGACTCAACAATGCAGATGCAGCAGAATGAGGTGGCCATTAAGACGTGAAATCAAGGCCAAAGTTAGCCTCAGCGGCGTAATCAACGGTGTAAGCAGTTTTCGTGTATAGAGGGCCAGGCCATCGATTACTGAGGCAGGGCTGTCGACGGTGGTGATGCCGGAACGCTTCCTCGATCTCCCTGGCAGACGCTAGAAGACCATGAACATGAATTATCCCTGACGTAAATGTTGCTCTCCCGCCGCATGCGCTGCGGCCACCACCGTGTTCCTGTGTCTCGTAAGCGGAACCTGAAGGGACTGCACAATGACCGAAAGCGCGCTGTCATAAACTGATGAGACGAGACGAGATGCGGGCACTTTCCATTCGCGGGACATGCGGAGGCTGACGTCGGTTCAGCCTGCGCATAGCCGCTCGTCGCCCCGGGTATCTATCAAACTATCTGCACCTTTTCGACCAGACATGACACTACACGCGTGCAGCAACAACGCGAGACCAGGCAAACCCTACTTTTAGCGCGTCTTCCTCTGCGCAAATCACCAAAGAAAACAGGAGAGGCGGAGCACGTTGAGTGCTCCGCGAGAGTTGTTGTATTTTTTGGACGTTGAGTCGGAGTATTGTTTTGTTGTAAAAGAAAACTCAGACAGACGCTCAAAAACACAGCGGTGGCAGCGCTCACGCGTCGATGTTGCGATCTCGGCGTGAGACGCGCCCCGTAACCTGAATCTCTCCTGGGTTCCGATGCTTTTGATGTCTCCTTCATTCCTCGAATCGGCAATTAGTGGTAGCTGCGTGTCCGCTACGGATAAGTTAGGCGGTGGTTCGATTAGATAATGCCCCAGACATCCTCAGCAGCGTGGCAGAACTTGCTGCAGGCAACGCTGGCACTGAGGTTGAATTGGCTGATGGCGATGCTGTCGTCCTTGATGCTGTCGGCAAAGTCGTCGCTGCCCTTGGCCATGGCACCAATGAAGACGGCGATGCTCTCCTCGCTGTGGAGGCCCTGGATGTAGTCGCGTACCCGTACAACCTCAGAATCGAAGCTGAGCGTGACCTTGCGGCAGTTGGGCGGGAGATGGTCGGTGATGGGGTTCTTGATGACCTGGATGAGCTTTTCGTTAGAGGTGGTGGAGCGGATCTGATGGCGGTGCAGCAGCTGCACCATCAGACCGGCGAAGCGCTTGAAGGTCCGCGGAATGCGCACCGTGGGGTTGACCTCGATGAGCACGCCGCGGGCCGTCTGGATGTAGATCTGCAGCTTGCCTGCCTTGTTGATGGGCGAGTCGAGCAGCGTGAGCAGGCACTACACAGGCTATTAGCACTGGGCGCTGCTTGCTTACCGAAGCGGCAAGGTGTTTCGCATCGTCGGCGATTTACCTGGTGCGTGATGTCGGGCCGGGCCTCGCTGATATCGCGGCCCATCTTGCGCATGACGCCAATGTGGTCATCGCTGTTGAGCAGATTGAACTTGTCCTCGCGGCCGGCGCCGCCGCGGCCAGCAGCGTGCGAGGCCTTGTACGTCTCGAGGGTCGCGCTGCACAGCACGACAATCAGGCGCTGCGTGTCCTTGTCGCTGCTCGGGATAGGCTGGTGCTGCTCGGCCACAAGCTTGGGCAGGTCCGGCGGGGGAAGCGACTGCGTCCCTGGTGGAGGCGCCATGTTAGCAGGTTGAATGCTCAGCAAGTTGAGTGCCGGTGGACGCAAGAGGTGCAGTGGGTGGTGTGGTGCAGGCTGGATGGGCGGGCTGCAGAGGCAACCACGTCTGCGGGCAGAACGGTGGGCGACTAACTTATCCTCTTTGTGCCCCGCTCGGGAGAGTCGCGCACAGCTTTGCGTTCGCGCTCGTTCGGGCTGTCGGTTCGGAGGGTGAGTCCGCCCATTTTGGAGGTCGACGATGCTGTTACTGGGTGATATAAAGGCCTTTCACTCTTGCTTACCGCTACGTTGGAACGGTACACTCGAATAGACGCGTTGGGCAGTATGCCTGTGCAGTTAGCAATGCTTTATAGGTGCAACAGCAGGAAGGTGACCGGAGTCCGAGGGTAGCTACGAGCGTTAGACGTGTTGGAGTCAGAAAATAACGTGTAGTAGCGAGTACAGAGCGTTGGAGTGAGGATTATTCCTGCTGGCCGAGCGCCGTGCCGTCCCTTTAGCGAGTCCCCCTCACAGTCACTCCACCAATGACCGACGTTCGCTCGGTGCGAAGCCCACGCCTATGTTCGGTGCAGCAAGCAGAAGGGTTCCGAGTTCCAACATCTAACAACGCTGGCGCAAGACGCACAGCGGCGTGTTGTGCCTGCGCCGGCCTCGTTCGGGTGTCCCCAGCGCTCTCGGCGACATCAGGTCCCTCCGGAGGATAGCGATGGTACGCACGGACCCATAGTTCTGCCTAGAAGAAACTCTTGGAAGCACCCACAGCGATGCTGGTCGGACAGTCCGAAAGTCTTCGTAAGAATCTGTATAGTATCCTACCATGCTCAACCATTGCTTGCAAAAACAAAATCAGTATGCGTGACGTATCCACTTCAATGATACGTAGTGTTCTCCTCGAGTCTGCCGAGTCCAACACCACACAACGCCACCAACTGCACACCCACCATAATCACAGACGCTCACCTCAAGGGTAAAGTTGCCATCGTAACCGGATCTCCCCGCTCCATCGGGGCAGGCATCGCTCTCGAGCTGGCCAAAAGGGGCGCCAATGTCTGTCTGAACACCGCTCAAAACGAGAAGCAGCTACTCACAGTGGTTAGGTGACGATCGTGTTCACTTCACCGGGCAGTGAAGCAGGGCTAAAGGGACAGCTTCCGAGATCAAACAGCTCCAGAATGGCAACAAGGCCATTATCGTGCAGGCGAACCACCGCCAAGTCGATGCACCCGACCGCATCGTTGAAGCCACGGTCAAAGCTTTTGGTCCTAAGATCGACATTCTTGTCAACAATGCCGCCGTTCTCTTTAGCAAGCCACTGCAAAAGACAACCCCCGATGACTTCGCCGCCATCTTCGACGTCAATGTGAGTGCGCCATTGCTGGTGACCAAGGCCGCCCAGCCGTATCTTCGCGCTCCAGGCAGAATCATCAACATATCATCAGTGGGCGCCCGGCAAGGCTTCGAGACGCTCGCTATGCATTTGTAACGCCGAAAAAGAGTGCTGAGGCAATCGTTGTTTTGATTGAGAAGCTACGGAGGTGCCTTTCAAAAGTTCTTGCTCGCCAAGGAATGCCCAGATCGCTTCAAAACGCCTCAATTTTTGGCATTATCTACTTCTACCTATGCCCCTGCCTTCCTTATACTCGTTGCCACCTTTAAGCTCAATAATCTTCTTAATATGTACAGGAATTCTTTTAATCTAAGCTTAGATTTAAGCCTGAGGGAGCTCATCCTAGCACTTCTCCTATACCTTAACTACTACTTCCCTGCTCTTTAGAGCTCCTTTCTTTGTAGTATTCCTCTTCATCCAGAACCAGCAGGGCTTAATAGCATTTAGGTCAGGCGAGTTGCCACACTAGAGTAGCCTCTCAATCTCTTCCTTGCTATAGAGAAGAGCTTGAGCATGGTAAGCGTGAGAAGGTGCTTTGTCCTCTTAAACAATAGTCTGTGGCCTCTCCTTTATGCACTCCTTCGCAAAAGGAATCAGCTTTAGGATAAGAACCTGACTCTAGTATCTCTACTAGTTAATACCTCCTCCTTTACTACGAGCGAGCTTACTATTCTTTTTATTTTACTACTACTTAGGAGCTCTGCTAGGCTTCTTCCTCAACCCTATCCTTCTTATACTATTTAAGAGCTCCCACTCTTCCTTTATAACAGGTTTAAGAAGCTTATTTAGCTTATTAATTTTCTTAATTAAATACTCCTTCTCTTTCTTTAATTTAGGCTTCTAGCAGTAACAAGGACCCTTCTTCTCGTACGAGAAGCAGCCCTAGAATATGAACTTAGAGTAGCCCTTCTATCTCTCCCGAATGCAGCTCCGTACTACAGCCTCATCTGACGTTCTCCAGATCCTGTATCCTCCTCGGCGGTGGAGAAGAACAACAGACGTCTCATCTGACCAGATCACATTCTTCCAATCCTCTAGCGTCCAATGCTCATGATCCTTGCACCACTGCAGTCTCTCCTCTCTCATCTTCTGTGTCAACCCAGGCTTCCTCGTTGGCTTGGTCTTCTTGAAGCCTGCTTTCTTGAGTACTCTCTACACTGTAGTAGCAGAGATGTTGATTCCTTCCTGGCTGAGATCCCCAGCAAGGTCAGTACATGACTTCTCTCGTCCATAACGGTCGCGCCGTACTTTCTGCATCAGAGTCTCTGCTACCTCCTTGCGTGGACGGCCTGAGCGAGGAGCATCTACATAAAAGCGATTATCGATTCTAAGAGGCGCGTTAGGCTTAAAGCCTTATTTAATAGCTTAAGCGTATATAGTGTTAATTATTTAAGCTAAAAGGCCTGTTTCTTTAGCTATTTTAAAGGTAGATTTGCCTATAAAAGGAGACTTTAAGCAGACAATTAAGGCACGAGTAGAGAGAAGAGTATTTAAAGCTATTATAATAATAATAATTAAGTGTATAGAGCTATCTATAGCTTTATAAAGCGGGATTGAGAAGTTTTCCTTCTGCCAAGCCGTGCCAAGGTTGGTGGCGCTTTGGGCTTTCAACTAGCGTGAGCAAGAACTTTTGAAAGGCACCTCCGTACTCTATAGAGCTATATCCCTCGCACCATCAACATCTGCCGCTCACGGACCACCTACTATTAGCCAATCGGATGATCGCTCCGATATAGGCAGAACACCAAAGTTGATGCAGTTTGTATACAAATTTGTATAAAGACTTCATTTCTAAGGGTTTCGCGAGATAACTTTACATAATATTCGAGCTTGCTTTTGTGTCCGTTGAGAGCACTGTTTGTGCTCGTCGTAGGTGAGCTTGCCAGCATTCAGGAGAGACTTCTGGTCTACATAATGGCACCCGGCAAAGCGTACAGCCATAAGTAGAGCGCGGCGTACGTCTAGGTCTCTGAGTATTGTTTGGGATGGTCTGGAGATGTGCCCTGCTACGCGGAGACTTGTACTTTGTACGCCCATTTTCAGCACAAGCTGCACAAGTCCTTGCTTCTCCGAACAGCCTGACAGACCGGTGAGAGCCCTCCTTATTGACGGAGACGTGCTGGGCGAGGTCTTCAAGTCTCTGACGTTTGAGAGATCCATGGCAGAGACGCTTGCCTCGCTTGACAAGTTGCTCGATAAGGTCGTATAGGAACTTCTTGTGACCGCCACGCTTGGCCGCAGTAGATGTAATGGGCTACGCCTAGTTGTTGCCTCGGATCCTTAACCCTCGGTTATACGAACCCCAGATATATAAGTTCGACGCCTAAAGCTTAACTTTAGACTCTCTATTAAATTTATAAGTATTCTTTTAGCACCTTTAGCTCCTTAAGTACCTAGCTCTTTATATTAAATTTAATTACTTCTACCCGTCGCGGGACGAGTAGATTTTAATATAACTATAGACTAAAGCTACAAAGCAGCACACGAAGTTAAAGGACTTACGTAGATAAATACTATAAAGGCGACGCCTGGACCTGCGAGGAGACAGAACCCTCCCTAGCGAGTAATTAAGAAGGAGTCCTAACGGATACTTAACGCTAGCAAGACTATCTTTGCTAAATAAAGAAGTTATAGAAATAAGAATAAGACTTTTTACTAAAGGTCTACGTCTTAGCGCGAACAATTATACGTAGCAAGCTATTAGCTTATAAAAGAGCGATAGCTAGGGAAACGAAAGAATAGCCTCCCTATTTATAACTAAACTCTAGGCATTAGGAGTCGACGAAAATAAAATATAGTAATTCCTAAGTAAGGTTAAAGCACTTATTAACCTCTAGGACACTTTTTAGACTCTACTACAAGGAGTAAAAAGACTAACTAAAGAAATAGTAAGGAAGCGCTAAGAACCCCTAATAACACGATAATACTCTTAAGAGATAAAAGGTACAAATTAGCTATTAAAAGCAAACTAACAGATAGAGCTACTAAAGAGATTAATAGTAGAGCTTATCTTAAACTAAGGAAGAGGCCGCTGCCCTAAGATCCCTAACTTAGCCTACTTTAATAGCAAATAACAGGATTACCGCCGCTTTAAAATAGTAATATAATATAAGCTCCTGGAGGATAGGGACTGCCTTAGAAATATATCTAGATACATTATTAGTTAATTAACAGGACATGCAGCGACGGTGGGAATTACATATCTAGACTACCACCTAGGGTGCACCGAAGCTAACCTCTAGGAGCTACTAGACCGTAACTTTTATAATTACCTAGCGAAAGAAATCGTGCGTAACTACTTACTTATAATATAATAAGGGAACCGAAAGCTTTATAACTTTAACCTTAACTTTAATAACTATACTATAGAAGCCAAGGAGCATAGTTAGGAGATCCTAAAGAACCTGTACCTTTAAAGCCTCCGCGAGGACTTACAGGACTAAATAATTATAGTAAATATAAATAATAATTAGGATCTGCAAGGGGTCTAAAAGAGGGTTAATAAGGTTAAAGAAAACCTCTTCTAAAACATATTATGGCTGCTAAAGTTTTCTGCCAAAAACGGGGCGCCAGACAAAATGGATTAGGAACCCACCTAAGCTAACCCTGGAAGGATGTCCGGCCGACGAAGCCAAGATAAAAGACACTAAGTAATAAATAGAGCTACGGGATACAGGTCTAGTAACACCTAGAAACAAGCCACGTGGGTGTCGCGCAAGGTAATAGAAACCCGTAAGAAGAATAGCTCCTATTTCTATTATAGAGATACAGGACATCGCGTAAAGTAGTATAAACTTTTACCTATAATAAAGCTAGCACTAGTTCGCGCCGCTACACCTGCTACTAAGGGATCCTTTAATAAAGAGTTTAATATAGCCTTTACTAATTTAGAAAACTAGGTCCTCTTAGCAATAGTCGCCGCTAGGAGGTAGAAGTAGGAAAAGGGTAGAAGACAAGTTTTAATAACTTTTAAAGGCTATAGCTAGACTTAACACTAGTAACAGTACACTTGCTTGTTAATAACATTATATTTATATTAATAATAATTAATTCGGGTTATTTAACCTTTAAATTTATATTAGAAAAATTTATAATAAAAGTCCACCTACATCGTAAGAACCTACCCTATCTGCAAGAGGTTATTAGTATTAGAGGCATGCGACTCTTCGTACGCGAAGTAGTCTAATTAGAAGTAAATATTAATAGCTATGTAGAATTAATATAGCTATACGTCTTACCTAATAACGGGTTGTACGACCTAATCCTCGGCCTGACCTAAATAAAGAAGAATGGGGTTAAACTGGCCCCGGCGAAGAAATTAATCTAGATTAGAAGTTTAGGCACCCGCATCCGTAACTAAAAAGATAAGAAACTATTAATAAAGCTCTAAGGGGTATTAGCCGTAGCCTTTATAGCCCTAGATTAGCGTAATTAACGCCTGGGAAACGGGGCTAAGGTGTTTTCTGTGTTAATAAAGGATATATAAAAGGCGTTAACCCGCAAGCTAAAGGTAAACCCACGAGAGTTACTACCTAAAGCTTTTAAGGACTTATAGCGTATCTTCTACAAGAAATAAGCTGATAAGCTCCCCTCGCACCGTAGACCTAGAGTAGATCTTTTTATCCCTCTCGTGGAAAAAGATGACAAGACCCTAAAGATCCCCTATAGCCCTCTATTTAATATGTCTCGCGAAGAGTTGCTCGTCCTTTAAAAAGAGCTTACTAAATACTTAAATAAAGGCTTTATTTAGGTAAGCAAGTCTAGCACCGCCGCCTTAGTATTATTTACTAAGAAACCTAGCGGAGGACTACGCTTCTACGTTAATTATTAAGCCCTAAACGCTATCTTAAAGAAGGACTAGTACCCTCTACTATTAATTAGTAAGACCCTTCAGCTCCTCGCGAAGGCTAAATAGTTTAGTAAACTTAATATAATTTAAGCCTTCTATAAGCTTTAAATAGCGAAAGGCAAGGAATAGAAGACGGCGTTTAGAACCTAATTTAGTCTTTATAAGTGGCTAGTAGTTCCTTTTAGCCTAGCTAACGCGCTAAGTACGTTCTAGTAGTATATTAACTAGGTGCTAAGGGAGCACCTTAACGACTACTACTTAGCGTATATAGATAACGTTTTTATCTTCTCTAGTAGCAGCTGAAAAGACCACGAAGAGAAAGTACGTACTATAATCTAGAAGTTAGGGGCCGCAGGACTACACTTAGATATTAAGAAATCTAAGTTCTGCGTTAAAAAGACTAAGTACCTTAAATTTATTATAGAAGTTAATAAGGGCGTAAGCATGGACCTAGATAAAGTCTAAGTAATTTAGGAATAAGAGTTACTAACTTTAGTAAAGGAAGTCTAGAGCTTCGTAGGCTTTACGAACTTTTATTAGAGATTTATACAAGAATTCTCTAGTATAGTAAGCCCCCTTATAAAGCTTACTAGTAAAGGAGCAGAATTTATTTAGGGATAAGAATAGTAGCACGCATTTAACTTCCTAAAGATAGCGTTCTGTATAGACCCCGCGCTAGCCTACTTTAACCCTAAACAAGAATTAGTACTAGAAGCAGACGCCTCTAGTTAGTCGACCAGGGGATGCTTCTCCTAGTATAATAACGACGGGATTCTGCGCCTAGTAGCTTACTTTTTAGCGAAGAATAGCCTAGCAAAATGTAACTACGCTATCCACGACAAAGAGATACTTATAGTTATTAAATACGTAGACAAATAAGACTATATATATTAAGTAGTAAAGCACCTCACGGTCTACACTAATTATAAGAACCTTACGTATTTCGCTACTAAATAAAGGTTAGACAAACGACACGTTTAGTAGGTAGACACACTTAGCTATATTAATATAACGTTCGTATATAGACTAGGGTTAGTAAACTCTAGGGCAGACGCCCTCTCCTAGAGGGACTAAGACTTGCTAAAGGACGGCAGAGATAATAGATTAAAGTTAAGACACTTTACGCTTTTTTAGAAGACTATTAGGAGAAATAGCTTAAAGTCTTTCGTTCCCTAAATACCTACTACTATAGAGGAACCTAACTATACTAAAGCAGACGAGGACCTAGTGCTCGCTTACCTAACACGCCCTAAACCACCTATATTAACCCTTTAAGGAGGCGATAGCCCTGCCAAGCGACGCGAACTAGACTTTAACACTATATAGCAAGAGGTAGAACGCGATAAAGACAGTGCGTACAGCGAGATAAAGGCCTGTGTTAAGAACGGGCTTAGGAAGTTCGAACCTAGGTAGAAGTTATCCGTCAGTATCTCGGAATGTAGTATAGATGACCAAGGGTACCTACGCTACAGGTCAAGACGATAGGTACCAGAATCGGAACCTCTACGGACGAAGCTAATAGCGGTCGCGCATAGTTCCCTAGCTTTAGGACACTCAGGACGAGAAAACACCTATAAGATCCTCGCTCGAGACTACTTCTTCCCGGGGATGTCTAACCAAGTGAGGCAGTACATCAAGAACTGTGATGTCTGTGGAAGAACCAAACTATGGAGAGAAGTAAAACAGGGCCTGCTAAAGCCCTTACCACTACCCGAACAAGGATAGAAGGATATTACAATAGACTTTATTACTACCCTACCCGAGAGCGATGGCTACACGAATATTATAGTAATTATAGATAGACTTAGCAAGGACCCTAAGTTTATTAGTCTCTTAAATCTTAATATACCTACGGTTATAATAGTATTTTTTTAATACTAGGTAGTAGACTACTTCTTCCCCTCCTCTATTACATTAGACCGCGGGGGACAATTTGTGAGCGAATTTTAGACTACACTCTGTAAACAAGTAGGTATTAACCAAAGACTGTCTACAGTAAAGCACCTGGAGACGGACGGGTAGATAGAACGAATAAACTCTATCCTTAAAGCCTACCTTCGGGCGTACTATAACTAGTAATAGGATAATTAGATAAAGTAGCTTCCTATAGCCTAGATAGCTATTAAAGGGCGAGAAGCCACATTAATAAGAGTTAGCCCGTTTTTCCTATCCTATAGCTAGAACGTTAAACTAGTTAAGAACTTTAGGGCATAGAGATTAGCCTTAGAGCTTAGAACTAATGTAAAGAAGGCCGCAAAGGCAATAATAAAGAAGTTTAAAGAGGTTTTTAACTTTGCCTAGGCGAAAATAATAATAGCCTAATAAGAATAAGAGCGCCTAGCGAACCGTTAACGTAAGAACGCTCTAATCTTAAAGGAAGAAGATAAGGTATAGCTAAAGTATAAGGACTGCCTTTAAAACTAACGTCTAAGCAAGAAGCTTAACTAGAAGTAAGGAAAGTTTACTATAAGAAGGGTAATAAACTCTTACGTAGTAGAACTAGACGTCCCGCCAAACATGCACCTAAGGTTTTACGTAGACAGGCTAAAGTTAGCCTCGTTAAACCCTCTCCCTAGCTAAACCACTAATAACGCCCAGCCCAAAGTAATTATAATAAAAAAGAGGGAAGAGGAGTATAGTGTAGTTAATATATATAAAGAACGCTAGTCCCGCAAAGGCAAGAGGGTAGAATACCTAGTATAGTAAGAAAACTACTCTTAAAGAACTTAAGAACCTTATAGGAACTTTAACTAAGCTACTACGTTAGACTATTAGGAGAAGTTTACTAAGCTATATTAAAATCGTAACGGAAAACTCCTAATAGGATTCCACCGCGATATCCCCTAAATTAGCTTCTATTAGGGCCTAAAGGAGGCTCTACGATGCCTGCCTTACTAAGCTAGGAAACCTAGCTAAACAAAGGTATCTAAGATAAGGGTAGGAATAACATCGTTAGGGGATAAAATTAAGTATTAGGAAAAAAAGTTAAGAAGGAATCCTAAAAAAGTAATTTAGAAAACCCTTAAAACTACTAGGAATAACGAGGGGACTAAATAATTCTTATAGTAGGAAGGGATAACTCTTACGAAAGAAGTAAGCCTTAGAAGTAAACTAAAGCAAAAAGGAGAGAGGAACTAGGTAAAAGGAGCATCTTTAGCTACTAAAGGAATAGTAAAACCCTTCTTAATAACGTTTAGGTCTACTTCTCCGCCCTCTAACACACTGTTAGGGTCGGGGAAGCTATTATCCTCCTTACTTAAGTGCTTCCTAATTACGATAGCCTAAAGCCGCTGGCGTAAGCCCTAGTAGGCTTAAGTAGGCACATTAGCTCCCGCGAGGACATTATTTATTATCTAAAAACTATCTATTATAATGCCCTTGTCTACTACTACGAACTTACTAGAGAGCTACACGATGTTAGCCTTAGAAGATAGCTTTATTATCTAAAAGAAACTTACAGAAGGGTTCTTATACTCTTAATAAAATACTTTAAAGTTAGTAGCATAAATTTAAAGAAGGTTAGAAGTCTTCTTAACCACGACGGCGATGCGCTCCAAGAGCTAAATAGCCTTAGAAAAAAAAGTAATAGGGCCCGAAGCAATAGCGGTCTTACTCTTAAAAGAGGTATAGTAATTAATAATAGTAACCTTACGAGCAGAATAGAACGCGTTAAAGTTAGTAAGAAAGGTCTTCTATTCCTAGCTACTCTTTAAAATCTTATTTACAAGATAGCCTACACTAATAACTATAATATTAGCAAACTCTTCGCGGCTAACTTTATTAAGGGCAGGCTAAATCTAGGTAGGGAAAGGAGTTAGCAAAGCACACCTTAAAGTTATCTAGAATAAGTTAGACTAAAGCATACTTGTCTAGTGTAGTTAGTGAGCTTATAGGTACGGCACTCCTTGCAGGACACCGTCTTGCCCGCTAGCACCCACTAATAGACGCGTCTATAAGTAACGTAGTTAATATACTAGCGCTTAATTATCGCGTGTAGCAAGATTAGACCCTAGAAGCTAAGCTTGTCGAGTTAGCAAGTACGCACACCCAGGCTAACAAAGAACTAAGAAGGAGGTTAGAAGAGTAAGGAGGCAAGTTAGAAGGTAGGAAGAAGTAGAAAAAGCGTAGAAAAAGGTCTAGAACTTACTTCGCGAGCTTTAGAAGGACTAAACTTCTTAGTAAGCTAGCTAAGAAGGATTGCGCTAGCGTCAGATATAGTAGCCTTATTTTAGAAAAGCTTAGTCTTCTTAAGTTAGTAGCTAGGTAATTATAATAGGGATAAGCCTTCCTCTATCTTATTATTAGAGTTAGTAGCACGCCTCTAACGCTTAAGCGTTCTTATTACGCGGCTATTATGCGAAGGGCTAGCTATCTTATTAAAATAGTAAGGGGAATTAAGTCGCGAAATTAAGGAAGACTAGGTTAAAAGCGAGACGTTATAGCGTACGAAGTTAAGCTAAGAAAAGAGAAAGAGCTTAAAAGAGTAAGGTCTAGAAGCTAAGTAAGAAGCAATTTTATGTATATAATAATAAGTAAACGCACTAGCGCGAATACACTACTATAATAACTACTTATAGCAAGGACATAAAATTAGACACGCGAGAATAGAACTAGTAAGAGGTTTATAACGGCGAGAGGATTATAAGTAGACAATAAAACAACTATAAAGCTACATAAACAAGATAAGACGCAGAGATTTCTTTTTTTTTGCCTTTAATAGAGGGAAAGGAGGTATATAATAGGCTACGCCTAGTTATTACCTTAGATCCTTAACCCTTAGTTATGCGAACCCTAGATATATAAGTTCGACGCCCAAAGCTTAACTTCGGACTCTCTATCGAATTCATAAGTATTCTTCTGGCACCTTTGGCTCCTTGAGCACCCAGCCCCTTACAGTAGAGGAGGAGTAGGAGGAAAGTCTATAGCAGTTATTTAGTATAAGATCTAGCAAAAAGTACCATAGTAGCTTCTATATACGCCTCTTAACTTGCTAAACGCTATAGTAGCTTTTAGTCTAATTAAATTAATCTACCTCGCTCTTGTGCTTATTATAGTCGTATATTATTTTAAGTATACCTAGTAGCTTAACAGAGTTATCTTTAAAGGTAGATTTAAAGAGTTTTTTATTATTTTAAAAAAGCTTGCTACGCTAACAGAGCTTTTATATAAAATAAAATACTAGTAGCAAATATTATTAGAGTAGTCTTAGTAGAGTTTTAGCACTAAAATTAAGGTAAGTAACTTATATTTAGTAATAGTACTTATAAAAAGTATAACCTAATTATTTCTCTATACTGCTTCTAGCACTTCTTTACTCTCTAATAACGCCTAGTACGTTACTCCCTACTCTAGCTTATCTATAAACTACGTCTTAAGCTTAACTAAATTACTATTAAACTACTTTTTTATTAACTTCGAGCGCGCGCACCTCGCGATAGCTAAAACTTTTAACTATAACTTTACTTTAGCTACTACCTTAAATCTCTCCTTAGTTATAGTCTTTATTATCTAAATAGTGCCCGCGTAGCCTACGCCTTTAGATCTTAAATATTTAAGTATAAAAATAGTGTTAAAGAGATTATTATCCTATATAGTATAAAGATATAGTAAAAATAGGCAGTAGCTATCAAAGTTCTTAGCAAGTACAAGAGTAATAAAAACTAACTCTATAGGCATAAAAGTTGCTTCTATAACTATAAGTAAGTTAATAAGCCCTTGGCTAGCTCCTCTAGCATAAAATAACTAGTTTAAAATTACTTTATTATTAGCTAAGTACTAGATCCTATATCCCTTAATCGTTAGCTTTATCTTAATTATTATAATCTTACTTACTTACTTAGTAAACCTTACTATAGCTTTATTAACGTAAAGGTGCTTACTAGCAGCCTAATACTTAAAGGTGCGCTTACAGAGCAACTTAGAGAGATCCCACACGCGCCTAAATAAGGACTTAAAGGACTAGTTTACAGCGGTACAGTATAGAAACCTGTCCAGCTGCTCCCAGCGCGTCTGCCCCATATACTCATTAACTTTGTGTGTAGGCGCAGATCCATGCAACTTAACCCAATACTCCAACAGCGACGGCTCTCTGTGCAAGCCCATATATACTACAATAGCAAAATACGTGTAAAGCTCGGTCGGAGACGTCGGTTTCCACCCGCGGCAGGTGGAGGGCGAGTTAGCTCGTACGTGCTTAGCATACTAATTTGTATAGTATATAATTTAGTTAAGGACGTTAGCATTAAAAAATAGATTAAAAAGAGCTATAGGAGAACCCTTATTAACACTATTAAGTATCTAAGCGCCTCTAAAAATACGTAGGTTATTAATCTTAAGAGGTCTCTAGTCAGGTGGCGGCTCGCGTGGCAGATTCGGCAAAACACCTACTTTTTTGCTATACTTTGTGTATTTTACAAAGTCAGTATCATTGCTAGGTATTCTTACAGTTTTCGGCATGTTTGCATGTGCTGGCGATTTCGAAAAAGGCGTATATTGCCTAGAAAACAGAAATTGCTGACATCACGATACAGATTTGGTGTTGCTGAGTACTATCAGTTGATTGGCCAGCCAGAGGTGGCCCGTGAGCGGCAGATGTTAACAGTGCGAGGGATAGTGTGGATCACGTGCACAGGCCGCACGTACGCGGGTGGCCCAAGCTTCTATACTGAGCCGTCACAGTATTCTTCGTCCAAAGCAGCATTAGAAGGTCTGACGAGAGGGCAAGCGGCCGAACTTGGACACGCAGGTCATACTGTTAATGCAGTTGCGCCTGGCCCTGTCAGAGATGCTAGACGACGTTACGAAGGAAACTGTTGAGATACAGCTTAAGACGACCCCAGTCGAGCATCGGCACGGCACCATGTAAGTACTGGCGTTACCACTGCAGGGCAACATGCCAAACACTATCGGCCTATGTTTCCGGTTAAAGAAAACAAGGACAATGCTGACTTTTTTCCATAGCGATGACATCGCACAAATCGTCGCCTGGTTGTCGGATGACAGTGCGCGATGGGTTTCGGGTCAGACGATATCCGCCAGCGGAGGCTGCACTATGTATTGAGCGCGTGGCAGTGTTCTAGGACCACGGCGTTTCTTCGATTGTTTGGAAGATCGGTTTCCCTGCCTCGGCTTGCGAGGCCAGACTGCAGATGTTTGATATTGTGGACGATGTCGGAGGGACGTGCCCACGGGAATACTCGGACGTGGACGATAAGAAACATACGAACTACGAGTCATGTTAAATAGAGAGATGTCAATGATGGTTTTACCGAGATCCGGCACGTGGAAAGGCGCCTTCCATGGTTCTAAAGTTCGCTCCAAGTCGACTTCAGACGTCGGTCGCTGTCATCTTTTGCTAGGCGTACTAGGCATTCAAGCGATGACAGCGGCCTCCTACATTTTGTCCCACTACACCGGTGTTCGTACAAGTTTGAGCGCATGCAGCAGTCTCGTCCGAGGGATTACTGTTCATCGGTCTTCACGGTGGGGCGACAATTCGTCGTCAAAGTCGAGACGTCGGAGAGGTTTGGGGCCGGCGTGCGAGGGCCCGAAGCGCCGACGCCAGACTCGCTTCGTTTCACCGTGCCTCCTGACACACCTCTCAGACACCAGGCTCTTAGCCAGCGCTCAAAATTCGCCGCCAAGAAAGAAAAGGATGTCTTGACTGGTTTCAGCCCACCAGCCTCGGCACAAGGCTAGCCCACTTGTGCTCACTTCCTGCCGTTCATTGGCTGCCTCTTGGTTTTACGCCGCATTGAGCGCCGCACCTCGCCTTTGCCACACGCTCTCATAGCCCAGGTACCAGCTCCTGTCACAGCGCTGGGCCTGCGAACTGTGAGAATCGTTCGATTTCTGCTACTGTTTTGCTAAGCATTGTTCCTTCTCCACGCGTCCCTGTCCGTTGCCCACAGCGCGCCGCAATGATATCCTGACCCAAACTCCCCCCACCCACCCGCTCCAAAGCCTTTCCAGTCGTGCATGTGCTTATAGCCATTGTTTCCCCTTCGGAGAGCCTCCGTTTTCATGCCGGTGCCTCTTTAACCGGCCGACTCAATCACCATTTCTCTTCTTCAGGGCGGGCACACCTGCTAGTGAGTCCCTAGCTGTACTGACGTGTCACGGCGCATGCTCACCATCGTGCAGATTTTGGTCATTCTTGAACTTTGCCTATTATTGGCCACATTCAGCAGGATCTGAACTCGGGCGACCTAATTTCAAGGATTTCGCAGTTGTCGCACGCACACCTCCATCTTCACCATGTCCAACGGATACGCAAACTATAGCCTTTCGGGCCGGGAACGGTCAAGATGGCCTCCACTTACGCGAATGCTCATGTCTGGAGAGATGTCGGACGAGAAGCCACGGGAGCTTTACCTTAAAGAAAAGTTCGACAGGTGGATGGTCAATGAGGGCTACCGGAGATTGTACGTTGCGTTGATGGTGCTCCATGGCAATACACTAACCAGTTTAGTTTTGTCTTTACCTTCGTGATCTTACATTTCATGGTGTTTGGCTTTGGTATGGCACATTACGGCTTCAAGGATAATGCGATTGGCACGCGGGCAACGTTCGGCTTCACGTTCCCTGTTGCGCGTTCAGCAGCCTTAACGTTACACGTCGACGTGGCGTTCATTCTGTTCCCCGTATGCAGGAACCTAATCTCGATGGCGCGTCGAACACCACTCAATGGCATCATTCCTTTTGACAAGAATATCACCTTTCACAAGCTTGTCGGATGGTCTATCCTCTTCTTCTCCTGGCTGCACACCATTGCGCATTGGAGGAACTTGTGGGTTTTCGCTCAGGTCAACAAACTCGGCTTCATCGGTTTCCTTCTTGCCAATCTTGCCACCGGGCCCGGATGGAGTGGCTACGTTATGTTGATCGCGTTAACTGCCATGTGCTGGACCGCTGCCGAGAAGCATCGACGAGCGCAGTTTGAGCGATTTTGGTACACGCACCACCTGTTCATCATCTTCTTCGTTTTCTGGTCCATCCACGGAGCATTTTGCATGATCAAGCCCGATTTTGCGCCATTTTGCGACGGCATTGGTGTCTTCTGGGAGTACTGGATGTACGGTGGATTCGCATATCTTGCTGAGAGAACATCACGTGAAATCCGTGGACGCCATAAGACCTATGTGTCCAAAGTTATCCAGCATCCTAGCAACGTCTGCGAAATCCAGATCAAAAAAGAGCACACAAAGACGCAAGCTGGTCAGGTAAGGGATTGCGCTTCTGCTATGTATCAGGTAACTAACGTTTCTAGTACATTTTCCTGTGCTGCCCAGAAGTCTCTATCTGGCAATACCATCCCTTCACGCTCACCAGCGCACCCGAAGAGGACTACATCTCCGTGCACGTCCGTATGGTTGGTGACTTCACACGTGCGCTTGGGAAGGCGCTTGGATGCAATCTTGAGAGGGGCAAGGGTGAAAAGGGTGAGAAAGACGGAGCCACCGAGGTCGCACTCCGCAAGATTCTTCCACGAGTTTACATCGACGGCCCTTTCGGTTCCGCTTCCGAGGACGTGTTCAAATTCGAAGTCGCTGTACTGGTCGGTGCCGGTATTGGTGTCACACCTTTCGCATCCATCCTCAAGAGTATCTGGTACCGGATGAACTACCCACAGGGCCGCACACGCCTACGGAAAGTCTACTTCTTCTGGATCTGCAGAGATTTTGGGTCATTTGAGTGGTTCAGATCGTTGCTGCTGGCTATCGAGGCGCAGGATCTTGACGACCATATTGAGATCCACACTGTAAGTCCCTTCACCACTACCGAGGAAAGCACAGCAGGAGGCTAATCACCACATAGTACCTCACCGCTAAAATAAAAGCCGACGACGCAACAAACATTATGATCAACGACGCCAACGCTGAACAAGACGCTATCACCGGCCTGCGAGCACCCACCAACTTCGGCCGCCCGAACTGGGACATGATCTTCAAGTCCATCCGCAAGATCCACGCGCCCGCGGAAGCCGGTGTCTTCTTCTGCGGGCCCAAAGTCCTCGGCTCAACCCTGCACATCAAGTGCAACATGTACTCCGAACCCGGTTTCAACTTCGTATGGGGCAAGGAGAATTTCTAGACCAAGACTTGGGTATTAAGAGGATTCTTGCATGGCATCGCATTTCAGCTTCATCAACTAGTACATATTTCTCATGGCCGCTCACCGTTTCGGCGACGGCTGGTGGTGGAGGCGTTCTTTTCGGATTGTCCTTCTAGCATAGCGTATTATTACCTTATCATAGCCATAGCACCTAGTACCCACCGTCCTGCGCAGCCGCGCTGCGGGGGCGGACACGCTCTACGATACCTAGATTAGATACGACCACATCGTGTAGAAAACGAAGCAAAAACATGAGCAAAAAGTAACTTCGAGATTTCACTACACACTGGTGATGCGAGGTCCGGAACCACGGGTCTGACGTTGCTCCGCGGAACGGCCTGCGGATTGCGTAGGCGACCGTGTGTCATGTTGGAATATGAGCAGGAAAGAATCACGCAAGTTGGTTCATGCGTGAAGCCACTCAAACGGTGAGAGTCGCGCGCGGCTGGATCGCGCTGAGACGTCTTGGACTGTGTCATTGCTCGGCTTCAGAGTCCGTGCGTGCGTCAAGCTTTTCTTTTATTGTTTTCAACGACCTGAACAGATTATGCGACACGGCAGTTGACGACGGACCCATCGGCATGAGTTGACATCCGTTCATCAATGGCGGAGTCGTTGTCGGCGCAATATCTTCATCTGTGTGTAGCATGTGCTACCCAATGATTTTAATGATCGATTGCTAGAAGGAATAGTATTGTTCACGGACGAGGCTTCCACTTCTTTGCCTGCCAGTCGTTGATCAGCACCAGGCCCTCGATTTCCTTCTCGCCCTTCCTCAGTGCTTCGCCAACACTGAAGTCGTGCGCCCCCATGATCCATACATTATCCTTCTGTGCGAAGGCGCGCGTACGCCACATGGTATCGACCGCTACCTCGGGATCCGAGTGCATCGAGCCTGGCGCGTACGGTGGGCGTGCTGTGAGATCAGGGTTCTTGAGAAGGTCGGGATGGTGATAGCAGTCGCCCGCCAGAAGCACAAAGCTGTCTTCGTTTGAGGAGGATGAGGAGACTGAGGTCACTCGCACGAGCAGCATCTGATGGCCTGGCGAATGCCCTGGTGCATCCACCAAATACAGCGACCCATCACCGAAGACATCGAAAGCACGATCGAAAGCTCCCAAACTGATCCAACCTTCGTCGCCTACATCCTTCAACTCCACGGCCTCATACTTACCTTCTTTCTTCCCTTGCACGACCTTGCCTACCCTGCTGTCTCCGTCCTTTTCCAACCGGGTGTCGCTGATGAACGGTTCTATGGTATTGCGACTCCCATCCGTAGGGAAATTGGCAGAAAGAACAGGTGCGGATTCCGAGTCTGGGTACCCAGGTCTCGCATACGTGCAACATGTTGGCCCAACCCACAACTCCGCGTTTACGAATCCGGCTTTTCCACCATCACCCACATGGTCGAAGTGCACATGCGAAAACAGTACAGTCTTGACATTTTCCGGCTGCTGTTCTTCACCCCCATGCTCTTTCAATATGTCTGCCGGACTCTTGGGAAACGCGGGAAAGATTGGCAAGGCGCCCTTGACGATGGTGGGGGGGGGTAGGTTTTCGAGGTCTTTCCGCATGCCGAGATCGAAGATGTAGTGGTTTCCAGTCGGCAGGTGTTCGATGAAACAGTAGTCGGGGACGTAAAACCGCTTACTGGTTGAGTTGTCGTAGTGCGGGTCGAGGGTGTGGCTGTTCTCATTTGGTCCGGGAAGCAATGTAAGATCATAGGGGATTTCGAGGCCACCGGCTTGGAGGAGATGGACATTGCAAGTTGTGCCACTTGGTGCAGCGGGTATGTGATGCCAGGGGAGACTTGGGGATGAAGTGGCCATTATGTAGCGTTGACTGTCGCTCGGTATTGAGCAATTGAGGGTCTCTTGCTGAGACTTGGTCTCACTCAACTACGTGAATACTTAAGGACAATTCGTAAGTTGCCGGCCAAGTGAAGGGAAATTTATCCTGTAAAAACGCTGAGCTACATGCGTCTCTCACTTCGAAGATATTTGAATAATCAGAAATCTATAAATACCTAATGAGAAAGCAGTGACGGCCGCCAGTCATGGGCAGTCAAGATGACGGAAAGGATGTTCTTAGATGACGTGATGACGTCATCGCGACTTTGGATTGTAAATGCTTCCCCGCCATCTAGTTTAGAAGACAGCGCGCAAGCAGAGGGAGCCCCTAGCACTTCATTAGATGTTGTAGAGAACATACCAAGTTCCGTATCGCGACGACTCGGCTGCGGGTCGCGGACGTTGATAGCTTTTCCAGAAGGCGTCTAGTCAGTTCATGAAGGCCTGATCCGTTTATCCGCCTGGAAGGCGGTCCTGGCCTTCGGACTGCAGATGAACCCTGGCTTTTTAGATTGTCTTGTACCTAAGTAGTGGTAACGAGGTGTGATATTCGAACGAGCAGCGGCTACTGGAGATGGAAAGCGCCTACCCGCGGCGAGCTGTGTTGCTCCTGCCCCAACAACCTTATCGCACACAAGAACGACGGCGCGCCCTCGCGCCCACTGAAACATTTTCTCACTTCTCTCTTCTGCCTCAGCAACAGCCCATTACTTCCGCTACAACGACAGCTGCCCGCGGTGCGCATCGTCCCGCACGGGAAGCGTCCGCCAACGTCGAAAAAGGTGAGTGCGATGCACGCAGAGTTATCAAGACGATACCTATGAGAACATACACTGACATGATGGCTAGACGCCCCCGCCGAAACGGTCGCTGGTCTCTCTGCGTCCTCCAGGACCGAAATTTCCACCCCCGCCCAATCGCCTGTCGCCAGAAGAGGCTCTGCGGCGGCTCGATCCTTCACGGTTCAACTGCCAGAAGAGAGTGATAAGTTTCCGCCCATACTACAGTCCCAGATCGCGATCTAGAAGCTGGAACGCAACAACAACTGGCACTGGAGCCGATACAAATTAACTTCCATGGGCCTCTGAGAACCAAGAAAGGTGGGAAAGATATACAATGTACCAACCCTATGGTGCATCTGATATGGGTTCCAAACGAGGGCGATGCACACCATGGAGACTGAAGACCTTTCTCCTCTCTTCCGCCGGTAACGCAGGAAAGTCTTTTAGAGGTTTTCACAGCGACGATTTCCGCGAACTCCTACCATGCCATCTGGCGTAACATCACCCGCAACCCAAACCCAAGCACAAACGCAACATGTGTGTCATCAGCCATGTCAAGAATCGGAGCCGGGTTCGGAATACCGCACTGCCCCGGGTCAAGCGTGCGACTCCTGCGTCGACGGTCGATTTCCGTGTGTGGCAATGGCAAAGATCTTGGACAGAGACTATCAAGCCTGTTGGATGCCTCGATCGTTGGAATTGCGGCGTGGCTTTCAATGGACTGACGCGGCGTTCTGGATTGAGCCTCGCATCAAGAAGGATGCGGTACGATAGACTAAAAGGATTTCAACCACCCTCGCGATGTGGGTGCGACCCATACTACAGTCCCAGAACGCGAGCAGACTGAAATGGAACTTCAGCAGTGACTATTGGGAGCCCGGATATAAGGGATACTCCAGCGGAAAGGAGATGTCTGATGGTGCTGAAGGGTCAAGAACAGTGTGCGGGACCAACAGGGACATCATCTTTAACGAACACCATGCTCAGCATTGCAAGCCCATGTGACAGTCGTCAGATTTTGGCTTCAATTACGGGAAGCCCTACGGTGTAATGTACAAAACTTCTAGAGAACATATCTCCTTAGTCCGTAATCTACTTAATGCAGGAGCTTTTGCTCGCTAAATTATCGTTCCAAGGTTAGCTCTTCATGCTAAGGCCAGAAGCTGTTTGGCGTCAACAAAATCAAGTGATGTATGCACCCCACCTAGGCATGATCTTAGAAGATGTGTGCTTACTTTATCCGTCGCTAGCATGGCTTTGATTTCCAGGAGACGCAACAAGCGATATGTTCTAAATAGCCAAATATCTAAGTATGTAGTAGTTAGAAACTTTCCAAGGTTGGCTTTTGGTACGCCAGCACTTCGTGGCGCTGATTACTCCTGCCAAGACTTGCAGCAATTCACGCCCGCGCGACCTGGCTGCATACAGCTCGCTCTTAGTCATCGGATATCACCATACATATGCACTCTATAACAAAGACCACGATCCTGGTCGTGGTTGCCAATTACTGGTAGGCGCACGTCCTTGCCGATGTCGCACTTGCTGCTTTTGGAAATTGGTAGCCAATCTGCTCATTCAGGACCACTTCTCATTCCTAAGCTAGCTACATCGAACCAATGATCCTTTTTGATATCTATGTGGAACCGTCTAATGGGTTTACTTATCCGCCTTAGGTACCTCCTCCCTTTGCTCGAGCTCTATCTTCTTGTTTTCTATCGCTATGCTTCGTTCTACATCCTGCGCTCGTTGCTCCGCCGTCACATCGCCAAAAATGAGATCTATATCCTCGAGGGAGAGGCCCTTCGTTTCTTTGATGAAGAAGAATGCAAAGATGCCCATTGACAAGCAGAAGATACCGAATATCAAGAAGGTCTTCCATCCAATGTGGTTGATCGCCTCGGGCGTGATCTTCGTGATAACGAAGTTGAATAGCCATTGAGTCGCTGCGCCCATACCAACACCATACGCACGGAATCGAGTGGGGAAGATTTCGGACAGGTAGACCCACGGCACGGGGCCCCAGGATGCGGAGTATCCGATAACATAGAGGTAGATCATGGCCACCATTGCGATTGAAGCCTGGGAGACACCGCCTGAGGAGGGATCCGGCGGGTTGATGGCCAGTACAGCTCCGATGATGAACATCATGGAAGCCATCCAAGCAGCTCCGAACATGAGAGACTTCTTCCGACCAAGGAAGTCAATACCGATGATAAGGAAGATACCAGTGGTCACAACCTTCACAGTTCCGTATACACCGGTAGCGAAAAGAGAGGCGTTGTTCTTTGACACGCCCACAGTTTGGAAAATTTGAGGGGCGTAGTATCCGATACTGGATCCGACGTTAGTATGTTCATTCAGTTTTAAGAAACCAGGATGACCAACCTATTTGTTCCGCTAAACTGTTGCCAGAACATCATTACAAAACCAGTCATGAAGCGGTAGCGGTTCCCGGGCAAGAGACATTCGCGCCAGGTGACGCCCTCAGTCGCATTCAACTCCTCTTCAATGGCGGCGCGGATCTCGGCGACTTCGGTCACGACATCTGGGTGGTCCACAGCCTCGCATCGGATGTAAGCTAGAGACGTAACGGCTTCACTGTGTCGCCCCTGCCTCATCAACCAGCGCGGAGACTCTTTCAGGAAGATGAGGCCGACAAGCATAATGCCTCCGGGAATCAACTGGATCGCCACCGGCACCCTCCATTGCTTGGTAGAGGAAGGCATGCGAAGAGACACGCCATAGCCTAGCCAGTATGCGAAGGTAGATCCAATCACCAAGAATTCTTGGAACAGTCCTGCGATACGTCCACGAACTTCTGGAGGCGCATTCTCGGAGACAAAGACTGGAGTGATGGATGACATCCCACCAATACCCAATCCGGCTATGACGCGTGCGCCATAGATGAGTCCGATCTCATGGTGCGCTCCCGTTTGCAGTGCTGCACCGATAAGGAAGATGACCGAGAAGAACATAAGTGAGTAGCGACGACCGAAGCGCTCATTCAGGTACGAGGCGGCGATGGCACCAAAGAAACATCCGGCCGTCAAGAGTGACACGACGTTGGATGAGATGGAGGCATTTTTGGAATTGGCGAAGCCGGACGACTCCGTGGGAAGACCAAAGTCTCGTTTGAAGGACTTCAGCGCAAGAACACTGCCCATCACTCCAGTGTCGTAGCCTGCAGGAGTCAGTTTAAATTCAAAAGGCCATCACGTCATACTCACCAAAGAGCAGCGAGCCCATGTAGGCGACACTAGTGAGCATGTACACCCTGCGATTCTTGAAAAATTTCGAAGGCATCTTGACACAAGTTGGAGGATCTTTGGACGACCTGAGTGAGCAAGAAAGCAGCGCTCAGCATGTCTCTTTACATAGTCGTAAGTCTTGCCCTAACTGCCATTTTTACCCCAGAGCCGGCATATGGAGGACCAACTGGAGAAGAGCACTTGCCCCAACTCTCCACATCCGGTCTTCCGCTAAACCCGCACTTCCAGCAGCGCCGGCTAATTATCTTCCACCAGTCGTTCGCTTATTTTCCACAATGTGAACACTATCCATTGCAAATGTTTTGGTCGAGCGAAAAACATTGCCAGCTCGCTATCAGGCCTTCCATGGTGTTGAATATAGCGGACATAAACGCATACGGGAATACAAGCAGCCAAGCTCCCTTGGCAAGTCTTGTCCCGCACGCTCAGCGGTGGCGCAACTCCCATCAATCTCAGAAGTCGAGGCTTGCAGGGGGCAAGTTCTTCGCCCGGCGCTAAGATAGCGCTAGCTGAAAACCGACAACCAGGAAAGCCGCTAACGATTCAACAGCGCATAAATTCTTCAATTACCCGGCCCAAACAGTCGAGTTCGATTTCTCTCCAAGAAAGGCCGTGCTACGCACGGTCCCACACGCTCAACGATAATACTAGCTTAATAACACCACCTACCTGCAGCACCTCCCCACAACGTTAAATCACGCCCAATTTACGCACAATAAAATGCCTAAAGTCAAGAACAAGGTATCCTAGTACACTCGCGAGTGTTAGAGTGTTAGCGACGCCGTTGCGGAGCTACGCATGTTGACGCGACCCAACGTCGCCGCATACCTTATAGATTAGGGTATTAATCACCTGTGCCAGCGCGTCTATCGCACCCTATAAGGCGGTAATAATAGGTTAACGCGCCCTCTTATAAATAAGAGACTCTCTATAGAGCAAGACCTTATCCTTAAACGCTTTTATAACGCGATTAACACTATTAGATTTAGTATTATAAAGGAAATTATATAGTAGTAGGCAAATATATTACTTATAAAAATATATAAAAAATACTAATAACCTGCTACGTATTAGCATTTAATTAGGTATCTTATTAGATTATAAGCTAGTATAATTATTAAACACCTTTCTTAAGTAGTTTAAAAAGCTTTAAGAGACGCGTTAATACCTAAAAATTATAAATATAAATACCTATAATATAGATAAGACTAGGATCTAAATTAGTATTATAAAAGATAATTATATATATATAAAACACGGGCAAGAGGTCTTAATATCTATTATAATAAATTAAAAGCTTATATTACTTACTAAGTACGTCTTTATAATTAGTATATTAATCCTACCTATACTTATAATAAAGGTAAAGATAATGTTAGAGTAACGTGGTTCACCACCGAGCGGGCCAACCCCACCGAGCGGGCCACTTTTTAAAAGTTAGTCTATTGCGAAGCGCCTCCTATAATACCACTATAATTTACTATAATTCGCAGAACATAGAAATACTATTCAGACTCATCGCTATTAGATACATTTATAATTTCTACTACGCAGGTGCGAGCGTTGTGGCCAGCTTCGCCGTAACGTCCGCAGCGCCTCTGCCCACGCACCCTCTTTACAGACTCTTTACCCTCCTTTTGCCTACTACTATCCTTTTTAGCTATTAAATTAACTACCTCTTTTACTATAAGTGTCTTAGCTGCCTAAATATACTTTTTCTTTTAACTTTTTACCTCTATTACTATCTTTACTATCTTACAAAGCCCTGCTATTTTTTATTACATTAACACTATTTCGTGCCTTATTAATGCAACACCTTTATTAAGCTACTTAATAGCTCTAAGAAGCAGAGAAACTGGTAAATCTCTATACTTCTATATACGCTCACGAACTAGCGTTAACTAAGCCTTTATCTTGTGGAGGTTACTTAGTGTTTTTAATTCCTATAGGGTGTTCTTTGCGTTAGGTGGAGTTAGCGTATAAAGAACCACATTAAGTCTTAATAACACCGCCTCTAGGTTATATAGGACTAATCTAGCGCCTCTAAAGCCTGCGTAGATATTCGCCTTTATTATTACTTTCTTAAAAGCTACTTTAAAGACTAGTAGAAAGGCTTTCTTCTTAATCTGCTTAGTGCCGTACTGTGCTAAGCTACTAATCTTATTACTATACGCCCGCTTTAAAGGCGAAAAATAACCTACATTAAATGGCTACAAGAGGTGTGATAAGTGTAGAGGCATATAGAGAATAATAATCTTCTATTCCTTATAGTATTTATGGAATTCGTGTGAGCAGTGGCTCTTATAACTATCTATAATTAGTAGCTAGTATGCACCTAAACTACGCGCCTTAGTATAGGTATTAAAGTGCCTTAGCTAGGCAAAGCTAAGCTTATTTAACGTCTAGCTATTAGGACTAACTTTAATAACCTAGTCTCGGGGTAGATTATAGAACTAGGACGTGATTAGAACCTTGCTAAGAAAGATAAGAAAGGGTGGTAGAGCCTAGCCTTTAGCGCTAACACCTTAGATATTAATAACCTACCTATAGTTACTAGGTTAAATCTTCTTTAGGTTGCTTTGCTTCTTAGAGCCTGTAAAGACTATCTAACCTTGTATTACCCCTATTATAAAGCCTGTCTTGTCGAAGTTGTACGTGTCGTTATTAGCGATACCGTACTTCGCCTTAGTATTAGTAACTAGCTTAAACTAGGGCGTTATAATACGTAGATCTTTATTTAGGGCTTACTAATAATTATATAGATAGCTTTTTTAAAGCTTAATTTCTAGCGTACGCGTTTTAAGCCTGTCTATCTAGTGCTTACTAATAGGCTATCTACCGCGCTTAGCAAGTAGATTATTAGCTATATCTTAGACTATATCCCTTATTACACCTATTCCTCGCTAGTTAAGCTTAAGTATACGTTAGACTAGAGCCTTCTCCTCTAGCTTAGTTAGCTTCTTTAAGTTGGGCTCGCGATCGCGTTAAGAGAGGGCTCCTTAGTATTATTATTATACTATTATTTAAGGCACGCTAAAAGCTATAATAACGCGTCTTTTACTCTTATCGTAATCTTTAATTATAGCTTAGATAGCAAGCTATAGTGCGCTTTTAGTATAAGGTTATTACGCGTTATGTTGTGATGGCATTATAGTATAAGCTAGAGGTGGGCTGCATTTAGCAAAGTTGGCCCGCTTGGTAGGGTTGGCCCGCTCGGTGGTGAACCACGTTAATAAGTAATTAATTTACCTAATAATTATTTTATAAATAATACTAATAATAACTATGCTAATAATAAGACTACTATTAACTAAATTAAGTAATTTAATAAAATAGTAGCTACTAGTACTTTGCTAAAGACCTAGAAACTAACGTGTTTTATAAGCGAGTGGCCCATACAAGCGAGCGGCCCATCCCACCAACTTTTTATACCTTTATAGCAACCTATCTTAATAACACAACAAGATAATAGTATATAATTACTATACTAGATTAAATAGTATTTATAATATCGTTCTTGCATGTTTGCATGTTATAGCTAGTCTTTTTACAGTGGCTGTAGCGTGTTAAAGCCTGCTAATTAGCACCTAATCGCGCCTTATCTTAACGTATTTCTACCTCTATCTGCTGCTTAACATCCTTTTAAGCGATAATCTTCTCTGCTTCTGCCTTTATTAAGGTACCCTGCCTCTAGATCCGCTTCTTTTTGCGCTATTTACGCGTTATAGTAGCCTTATTAGCCTTCTTAAGCCTCGCGATCTAATCGCGCATAAGCGTACTTTTATAAGCTATTACCTTAGCGCCCTTTTTAAGCTAATTAAGCGCTATAATAATAAAAGTAAGTAATAAGCTCTTGTGCCTTTAAATCCTATTATAAATTAATATTAATTAAGCCTCTAGCTCGCACGCGTTACTTAGTATTTTAGCTTCTTAAAAGGTAACCTTTAGCAGAGGTGGCGTTGGCGTACGAAGCTTAATATTAAGTTTTAATATTATTACCTCTAGGTTATATAAGACTAGGCCAGCGCCTCGAAAGCTTACGTAGATATTTTCCTTTATAATTAACTACTTATAGGCTGCGTAGAAGGCTAGTAGAAACTCTAGCTTTGTAATATAGTTAATATAGTCGCGTATTAGGCTCTTAATCTAGCGGCTATACGCGCGCTTTAATAGCGAAAAGTAGCTAACGTTAAGTAGCTATTAGAGGTGCGACGAATGTGGCGGCATATAAAGAGTATAGATATTATTCTCTTTATAGAGCTCTTAAAATTTAAGCAAGTTATAGCTCTTATAGCTATTAAGTATAAGTAGCTAGCGCGCGCCTACCTTACACTTTACTATATACTTAATAAAGTGCCTTAGCCACTCTACTCTAAGCTTATTAGTAGTCTAGCTATTATTACTAGCAGCGAAAGCCTAGTCGCGCGGTATATTATTGTCCTAGTACTAGGTAGAAAGGTAATACTAGCCAGCGAAAATAATAAAGGGCGGGATCGCCTAGCTAGCAGCGCTAATTCTATAGATTACTATAGTCTACCTATAATTGCCTAGCTAAATAGCCTTTGGCCTGCCGCATCTCTCTAAGCCTGTAATAATAAGCTAAGATAATATCTTGCCTATTATAAAACTAGTCTCGTTAAAGTTATAAGTATCCTTATTATAAATACTCTAGGTAGCCTTTGTGCGCGCTACAAGCTCGAACTAAGCTCTAATAGTATCTAGATCCTTATATAGAGCTCTCTGCTAATTATACAGTTAATTAAATCGTGTAGTAAGATAATCTATTCGCTTAATAAAGTTGCGTAACTACTACTTGCTAACCTATCTAGCGCCTCGCTTAGCGAGTAGCTTATCTGCTATATCTTACACAGCACTTAGCGTGGGCGGAAATCCTCGCGAATTTAGGTTAAGTATATACCTAATAATTACCTCCTCTTCTATCTTAGTAAGCTTCTTTAATTTAGGCTAGTAATTACGTCGCGTAGTAATTCTAGCGCGTTAGCGTTAGAGCGTTATTTAGGGGATAGTAAATATATATACTACACCTCTTATAGACTAAATTTGGTTTTAATTAATAGCTAAGATTGCAAGGTGTATATCAGCCTTAGCAGAGGCTAGTTGGGCCTAAATTAGGGGCGCCATAGTAGGTAGAAGTTTATGTGCTGCAAAAAGTTGGTGGGGTGGGCCGCTCGCTTGTATGGGCCGCTCGCTTATAAAACATGTTACTCTTTATAGATAGATATAGGTTGCACTTAATAGCAGAGTTTGTAAGAATCTATAAAAGTCTTTATATATAACTCTACGCTCTCCCTCTACATACGACTTACCTCTTATAGCCTCTAAAGTAGTATTATAGCTAGACGCTTAACTAGGCCTTACGTATAAGCTTTATTAATATATATTACGTAAATTTTTTATTAACTTTTTTATAAATTAAAGGGCGCGCGTTTAAGGAAAATATAATTAAGAGTAGCTAGCGTAAAACAGGCCTTGCGCCCTTCCGCCTAGCGCAGGTAATTAAGCCTCTAAGGGCTGCAGAGGCTAGCAGGGGTGAAAATGAGGCCGTGAAGGAGGTGGAGGACGTGCAGAGATACCTGACACCAGAGGTAGAGAGCTCTGGCGAGGAGGAGGACGAGTACAGGCACATGCCTGTGCTTAGGAGCCTCTCTCCTAGCACTTAAGAGCGATTTTTCCGCCAGATCTGGGACGCTCGCGGCCCCCTGTAGGCGGAGCTCCGCCAGCCTTTTGCACCACACCGCCCTCACCTAGCACCCGGAGACATAGTCTAGGGTACACCAAAGACCTTACGCGTACTTAATTTACAAGAGAAATTAGTTTCCTATACACTGCGCAAGATGTCGCCCCGTGCAGTTGCAGAGGGCGTGATTTCTACAATTAAAGGCAGCTCTGCGATGGCCCGCACCGCAGGAGGGCTAGAGCAAGCGCTCCACCGTATAAAGACCGTCAAGAACGCTCGTAGTAAACGTTATAGGCGTAATTAACGTGTTGTTAACGCTAGTAGAGGTCTAATTTACGCTTAAGACTACTATATTATAGCTATATAAAAGATTACTAATAAGGCTACATAGTAATAAGCGCTTATTAAGTAATTTAATACTTAAAAGAAAATAATGTTTACCCTATATAATTAAGGTAAAAAATTACTTAAGTATTATAAATAAAAACTTTTACTTACCTTTACTAAGCCTTATATAATAGTATTTTTAGGCCTAGTACTTAAGACTACTAATAGTAAATTAACGTGTTAAATGTATAAAATTATTAATCTAAAGCTAGCTAAACGCTTCTAAGCTTTATATATAAAATCTATATAATATATAGAATATAAAGGTCTAACTAAGTTTAAAACTTTTATTATTAAAAGTATAAGTTTTATACTTAACGTTACGCTTATTTACTATAACTTATTAAAACTTTACTTATAGCTCCTATGCTAAAAAGAAGTTTTATATATAGAAAATAAAGCCTTACTTATATAAGTAAAAGTATTTAATAGCTAATTTATCGTGCTAAGCTTATCTTAATTTAATATAATAGAACCTAAGGGCGTTAAGAGCGCTAACGAGGGCTACTTATCGCCTTTCTATAAGTATAGCTCCTCACTTGGGGGAGATTTTGCCCCAAGCACAGATCATGAATGCGACTAGTATGTGGTGAACACGAAGGCAGTGCAATAGGATGTATTTACCACACATATTACTATACAAATTGCATTCTAGGGCATCTGTTTCATTGAGCTAGTATTATCGTTGAGCGTGTGGGGCCGTGCGTAGCACGGCCTTTCTCGGAGAGAAATCGAACTCGACTATTTGGGCCGAGTATAGTGTTTCGCACCACCCAATGCACGCTACGGGCCAATGCACGCGGAACACCAAATCACTCTCATAACAATAATGAGTTTCTGAACCATGCACGATAGCTGAATTGTTCTAATAATTTATTATATAACTAAATAAACTACTACGAAAAAGATGTACTATTTAAATTTTAATAGAAGCTTAATGTTATGGCCACCCTAGGTTATAATTACGTGTAAAGGATTCTAGGTCTCCGCATCCTTAACCTTTGCAATAACCTAAACCTAGGCCTTTTTCTTCTATTATTTTAAAAGAGGCTTTAGGGCCTTCCTCTTTCCCTTTTAGGAAGGTTATATAGCCTTCTTAGAGTTATCTTTCTTAATTCTTTAACGTTCCTAGGCAGCCTATTTCTTAGTCTTAATCCTTTTTCTCTCCTCCTTTTTCTTAACTCTTAACCTTTCTCTTTCTTCTTTCTCTTAAAGCTTAAGGACCTTCTATTAAGCCTTCTCTACCTTTATACAAGCTCTCTTAAGTTATTACTCTTTTTCTTCTTATTTCTTAATCCTCTCACGGAACCGGGCCTCCCTTATCTTTAAAGGTGACTAGAACACTGCACCACCATAGTATTCTTTTCTCTATTAAAGGTTAAGAGTCTTGCTCTTTTTCTTATATTTCCTTGTTAATAAAACAGCCTGCCGCAGGCCTTCTACTTTAGTATAGAGGAGGTTATTTTAAACTATAATATAGTAGAGTAAACGTTAAAGCTTCTAAACGTCTTTACTACTTTAATCTTTAACTTAAGACCGTACAATAGTTTCGATTTTGTGCTAGTCCTTCTTACTAAGTACTAAGGTAGAGCTCTCTCGTGAATCTTAAGGTTCTAGAGTTGATTTAATAAATTTCTTAAGGATAACCTCTCTATTAGTTAGCTATATACTAGTGGCCTTAAAAGCTTTAAGAATAAGCTCTTCTTTAAAGGAAGAGGTCTAGGCCTATTAGAATAGAGGAAAGAAGTCTACTTTAACTATTAGGACTAGTCCTTAGGCATTATAGAGGTGTTTTGTAAGCGCGTTAGAGTAGTCTGTTAAGAGAGGCTTAAATATTACTACATCTAGTAGTTAAAGCCTGTAAGTTAAATAAGGAGGAAATACTATAAGCAGAATTCGATTCTAGTTGCAATAGTTAATAAAATCTATTATAATGTGAGATCTATAGCTATCTAGGATAAGTAACCTCCATGCGCGTCTATTCTTTTAAGCCTTCTCTTTAGTGTATCGATTAAACACCTGTTCTAGCTATGCAAGGCCTATATCATTGTTGCTCTATCTATTTGGAGATGAGCTGATAAAGGCCTCATGTTTTCCTGCTCGTACGCCTTCTACCCAAGAGGATTGGATGGATGAGTTGGCTGAGGCAAAAAGAAGCCTGGGCGGGAGAGAGGATCTATCACCACATATACATGCTAACAAGGTTATCTACTCTTAATTCCTATCTTGAAGAGTTTCTCTTACTTCCTTTCTATCTTATATTACTTTACTAAAGATCCTTTTGCTTCTTCTAATAATCCCAGTAAGGAAGCCTTTCTTATCCATATTGTACGAGTGCTGAGGCTGTATCTTGTATTCCTCTATCTTGTTATGCAGAAGTTGAAAGAATTGCTAATATTTATCCCTTAAATTAGCTCTATGTTAGTCACGGTCTATTCTAGCAGTCTAGTGTGATTTAATATTGTTCTTGTGCCGGGCGATAAATCGGGTAACCTAGTTCTAGCCTACGTCTTGTTTTGCTATCGCAGAGGCGAAATTTCGTACTATCTCCCTTGTAGGTTGTAGCCGACGAGCTGTAAGGCCTTCTATGTACTTTACAAGCTCTGCCTCTTGTTGTGGGTTGAGCTTTTAGGTGTTAGAGATACGTGTTGTTCTTAAGGCTGTAATCCCTTTGTGCCGGCGCATTAGCGTTGTACGAATAATACTATACTTTTTCGCAATTGTCGCGTAAGAGAAAGTTTTGCATGGCTTTAGGGATTTAATTTCTTTAATTGCTTTGTTAATCGGATCTATATCGGTTAAGTTATGAGGCAGCGAAAATATGGTGTTGATTGAGGGGTAAAGTACTAGCGCGTGCATTGGCCCGTAGCGTGCATTGGGTGGTGCGAAACACTATGACTTTAGGACGCCTTTTCGTCGCCGAATAGCCGCCAGACTGCACCTTAACTCATATTTTGTTTCTCCACGCGCCTCTGATGAAAATTGGAGCGCTATAATTGAATCTTGGCGCCAACATTGTTTGAAAGCAAGCGAGCAAGGTCCGGTAATCTCCTCTGCAGTCATCCCCGTTTCATGGTAATAACACGGAAAAACTGCGTCCACCACACGCTATTACCCGTTTTCCCATCGGTTGCCCACCGCCCCACGTTTTTTGGCCCCAGATGGGAGTCCACGCATCGCAAACTTTATAAGCGTCTCGCCGCAGTGGAGATTACTCGGCCTTCAGTGTATGCATGCGGCGCGAGGTGAACGTTGGTGTGGATCGCATGGTGCAAATGATGTCCATTTCCAGTTTGTCCTATGGAGCGCGTGGGCTACCCAGTGGGATGGTGTGCCATAAATGCATGACGTTTGTTTGTCGCCGAGGCATGATGTTTTTGCTTTACGTCGACTCATGTTGTGGTGGAGCTGACTGGAGCGTTTCAGTTTCTTAGAACAATTTTATCATTCGACGACCCAAGGATTCAGCGGATCGGATTCCAGGACGTGCATGTAAGCGAGGCTGTTCGAGCGTCCTGCGACCCTCTACTCATCAAACAGCCTCGCCACGCGGTTGACAAGGCCCATTTCGTCGTCCTGCGACAGCTAATGTGTACACACCAATACCAGGACAATACTAGTTCATAAGAGGATTGCTTGGCCAGACAGCAGCGCGCGGGAATACGACGCAGGTACAGCGCTACGGGTGTCATTGCCGGCCTCAGCCAGGCTCCTGCACGCAATTCCGCAGATGAGGTGAGATGAGTATAAGATCCTCAAGGTCTGCATCATGGGAAAGACAGGCTTGAAGCTACACTCTCATTTTCTACACGCTCTTTAGCATTCACGCGCTTTTTTTCGAACCTCCATTCGGCTATCTTCATTCGTTCATCCTTTGAAACATACTCTCACTTTCAAACCAATCAACCAACCAACCAAGAAAATGATTTCCAAGATCGCTCTCGCTCTCGCTGCTGGCAAGCTCGCTGCTGCCCACGCCACCTTCCAGAGCTTCGTCATTGCTGGCGCCGACCAGGGCCAGCACAAGGGCGTGCAGACCCCCTCCAACAGCAACAACCCCATCCTCGATGTCACCTCCTCTTCTATGATCTGCAATGGCGGTACCGAGACTACCGACTACATCGAGGTCGCTGCTGGATCCGAGATTCAGCTCCAGTGGCACCACAACGACGGTGCCAGCACTGCGGGTGACGCTGACGAGCCCATCGCCAAGTCCCATTACGGCCCCGTCATGGTCTACATGACTCCCGCTGAGACCAAGGGTGAGGGCGAGGCCTGGGTCAAGATCCAGGAGGAGGGCTTGCTCGCTGACGGCACCTGGGCTACCGACAAATTCATCGCCAACAAGGGTCTCGTTTCAGTCAAGATCCCCGAGCTCGCACCTGGCAAGTACTGGATCCGCCCCGAGATTATTGCTCTCCACGAGGCCTCGGCTCAGGGCAAGGCCCAGTTTTACAATGGCTGCGGTCAGATCACGGTTACTGGGTCTGGCTCGAAGAGCCTCCCCGCTGGTGTCGACCTCACCAAGGCGTACTCCGCCCAGGACCCCGGTGTTCTCTGCAACATCTACGGTGGCGGTGTCAAGTGCACTGCTGATGGTAGCGCGGGCTACGACATCCCCGGCCCTGCTGTCTGGGACGGTGCTTCCGGCGCTGGCTCTGGCTCTGGCAGCGCTCCGGCTTCGTCTGCTGCCCCTGCCTCCTCTGCCGCCTCTACTGCTACCCAGGCTCCCTCTTCTGCTGCTCCCTCCTCCGCCACTCCCGCTCAGTCTTCCGCCGCTGCTAGTTCCGTTGCTGCTGCCCCTGCTCCTACCATCACCTCTGGCTACGACACCGGCAGCGGCTCCACCCCCTCTGCTACCCAGCCTGCCGCCACGCCCAGTGCCACCGCCGTTGAGTCCGGCTCTGGCTCCGGCTCCGGCTCCGGCTCCACTCTCCCCGAGACCTTCACCATCGCTGAGTTCATCTCCTGGCTCGAGACCAAGACCGGCTCTGCGACTGCTAAGCGCTTCGCCCGCGCTTTCGCTGCCCGTGCTCACCCCCGTGACTTCTTCTAAGCGCGTCGATTTTAACGATCTTTCTATTTTCTTGTCTATGCTCAGCGCTTGGGCGTAGAGAAGCTGGTTACTTGAGAGTATGTTCTTGGATATAGGCTGAGACCTATCTTTTTTCTGCTTGTGCTGCGATGCGGCCGCCTTCATTTCTGTGTAAATAGTATTTCATGACGAATGGAATTGAAAGCTCCTTGTAGGATACGATCATGCCTTCTACTTCTGTGCCTTACCGCTATGTGTCCGTCTGTGATCCGTGATGTGTTTGATCCTTGACCACAGAAGGCAAACCCCAAGCCCGAGCCAGCCTAAATTGAAACTCTCGACGCGCACGCCTTGGTGGGCTTCGCTCTCCACTCCAGCTCCATAGCCGCAATGATAGCGCAACCAACCCCACTTCCATCCTCCGCACTCGTGATGATGATCGGATCCTCTTGCAGGCCTTTCTCCTCCCAGTCCAGTATCTCGCCCAAAGCCTTCGCCCACCTCTTCTTGAATTTGGGATGCTTGTTTGCGACGCTACCATCAGCGGCGACGTGCCCCTTCTCGATCCCTTCCTTCAGACAAATCGCTGCAACACCACATGCACACAGCCGCGCACCCCGCACGGCGATAAGCTCTGCCAGCCGGCGCGAGAGCTCGATCTCTTCATCCGTGACTTCCAACCCGAGCACGTCTTTGAACAACCTGCGTGTGTCGGCGAAGCCTCGGCTTTCGTCATCCTCCATCTGCGAGAGGAACCCTGTGTCGAGAGTATAACTCTTCCGTAGCTTGTCAGACTGGGCGTTCTTGAAAATGAGGCCTTTATCCGTGAGCTCTACTAATACCAACCGGAAGATCTCCCCGAGATACAGGCCAGCGGAAAACTTCTCAAACGCCTGCTCGCCTGGCCTTGGACTCTTTTCGTCGATCTGTGCATCGTACTTGGTCAGCGGCAGCACGCGGTGGGCGTTATCGAATGCGCCGTATTCGCAGTTGATCGCCATCTGACCTGACTTGTGTCCATCACTGTCCTTTAGCCGGGCATCATTCGGGTCGAGTTTCTTGATGGATGGAACAGACGACATGTACGCAGCGTTACAACCAGTACCGAAAATGCCGCCGATGATGGTATCGTGGTCGTTGTACGCTGATGCGACCATGGCGCCGACGGTGTCGTTGATGACGCAGATCAATTCAAGGGGAAGCTTCCGCTCTTCGATCTTCTCGCGGAGCTGGGCCGCTGCGTCTTGGCCTTCTACGCCCTCGATGTCGAAGCCTTTCGTCCAGGTCTGGAGAATGGCATGATCGATGCGTTCTTGAGTGGCGGGATAGCTGAACGTGAAGCCGAGAGGTAGCTTGTTAGTGTCGTTGTACTCGCCACCTAGCTTTTGGTCAATAAAGTCGGAGAGCTTTTCGGCAATGTACGTCCAGAGCTCTTCGGCAGTCGCAGTTTTGATGGATCCGGGAAGCTTATACTGTTCTTGATCGAGGGTGTATTTCTGGGAAGGATCTTTCAGGTCTGTGGAGTCCCCGTGTAGCGTGACTTTGCAGACGCGTAGGTTTGTTCCTCCGAGGTCGAGCGTGAGGATGGTGCCTTTCTCCTTTCCCGTTGGAAGACGGTGCACCCAAGTTACGTTCATTGGAATATTTGTTCCATTTTCTTGGAGACCTAAGGCATGTCAGCTAGACATAAGAGGGTGGTGTGTCCAGCCGTGAAGAGAGCATACCTTCCTCAAGCTCGTCTCGAAACCGCGTAACAATCTTTTTCAGTTTCTCGCCGGATATCCAGAATTCCTTATCCAACCTTTCCATCTCCTTCTCTAGCTCAGGCGACAAGTCAGCCATATCGTCCAGCTCCGAGCGCTGGTGCCAGCTGTCCTGCGCGATAAGTTCTTTCGACGATGTCATTGTGGAATTACGGATCGCATGAGGTCAGACTAGAGTACAAAATGTCGTTCAACTAAGCAAGGAGGCGCTCGGCGTGAAAGGTAGGAAAATAAGGTCAGTTGCTTTGCCAGCGCAGTTCAGGATATGCCAACAACAAAAAGTTGGTACGGTTGAGTACGATATGGAAGGATTGAAAATTGCTATATTGCAGGTATTCCTGCTTCTTCGGACACGATGACGTCGGTCTTCATAGTTCCTTCTTTCCGTATGCAGCCTCAGCAGGAAAGACCTCATCTGACTAACTCCCGCTCTGGCAAACGTCGCGATTATTTTGTCGAAGTGACGTTGGAATAGTGAAAACCTCGGGCCGATCTGAGGTGATTGGCGGGGCTGTCATCATTCTGTGGACCAAGGGACAATCAAGGGACAATCAAGGGACAATCAAGGGACAATCAAGGGACAATCAAGGGACAATCAAGGGACAATCCAGGAACAAGAAATGTGCGGGCTATCGCAAAAGCATATTACAGATTTAAGTTAGTTGCACGAAAGACTTGACAGCTATCAAGAATATAGCACATGGTTTCCTCGGGGGCGGTCAGTGTTGTGTTCAGATGCGCCAAACCAACGGCTCTCCAACGATGCAGGAAGGACTCCTAGAAGGTCGTAATAATGTTGTGTAGAGGAGAGCAACAGCTTTTAATTATAGCATATATGACTCTATTACTGCTTTTGTGCACCACCTTCATGTGCGCGTGTGGCTAGCCGCGGATGGAGATGTTGAGTCCTGTCCCGGGCTATTCTCGCTTGCTTCTGCCAACGTGGCATAGTGCGCTGTCGCCATTCCGGTCCCGCTTTCCGAAAGCCGAATGCGCAGTGGCTTTTGTCACAAGGCGTAGCCCGCTGACACTCAGCATTCACACCTCTCGACGACATGTATACCTCCCTACGATAGTCCATGTACTCCTACCACCTCCCTATACCATGATAGCCACGTCGCGCGCCTGGGCTCTGCGTGCAGGCCCGGGGCGCACAAACCCAATCTTACCGTGCAGTCGCACACCGCAGCTCCTGCACGAAGTCCGCTGCGGAACCACCAAGACGTCGAAACGCTGGAATGCATCGCATCCGCCCCCTGTCGGTCAGAAGCCTCCCGTGTCTGCGACCACTATTCCCGGACCGAGTTGGCTCTGGTTAGAGCCCATCTACGAGCCATTTCGCGCCTATGGAAGAGTGCAGCGGAGGAGGCCATATATGACGCAGTTTATAAGCTCGCTAGTGATATATCTAGTAGGGGACTTTGTTGCGCAGAGCATCGGGCCGCCTGCTGTCACTGAGGACGAAGAAGAGGACGAGAAGGGTTGGTTGCAGGCGTGGGCTACAGAGAGAGACTGGGCGAGAACGGGAAGGGCATTGTTGATTGGAGGTGCGGCAGCGGTTCCGGGATACAAGTGGTTCTTGTGGTTGAGCAACTCGTTCAACTACAGCTCCAAGACGCTGTCGTTGGTGACCAAAGTAAGCTTCGATTTCCTGAAGATTTTTGGAACGAAGACCTAATAACCACAAGGTCACGGTGAGCCAGCTACTTTTTACGCCGCTTTTTAACACCTATTTCTTTGCGGCCCAGTCACTTCTCACTGGCATGTCCATCCCCGATACCATCGAACGCGTAAAGAAGACCGTGCCTGTCTCTTGGGTGAACAGTTGCAAAGTCTGGCCTGCAATCACCGCCTTCTCATTTGCATTCATACCCATCGAGTATCGCAGCATCTTCGGTGGTGTCATTGCAATTGGTTGGCAGACCTACCTTTCCTTGCTGAACCAGAGGGCCGCGGCGGAAGAGGAGCGTGGACACAGTCTCGAGGAGGCCAAGAGCCACCCAGCAAGGCGACGAGAAGAAGACAGGGCGACAGGTGAAGAGAAATGCGCGGCGTAATACATACATGACGGGCGCTTCCCTGGGAATGAAGGGACATGCGGCTGGCTGAGAGAGCCATCTAGACTTTGACAGTCACTTCAATCTCCTTTGTCATGCTGCACTGAACCATGAACCCGGATGCATAGAGGCGGCGTTTTGGGCGTTAACGACACGCAACGTATATACCACTGGCTTCGCACAGCCTCATCATTCATAGACATCCAGTTTATATAAATCAACATACCAAGAAAGGGAGTGATTGGTGACGATAGGATGAGGCAAGGCTGAGATGTGCCTCGTATCACTGGCGCCAGGCAAGCCACAGAGGACACAATCAGGTATTCGCCGTGGACGGCGCGTGAGAAACAGCACAGCCACCCAAGACTAGGCTGAAGGGCGAGGACAGGTTATGTTACATGAAATGTCTTCGCCGCTCTGTGACTTTTTGGTCGTTTGCTGTTTGAGAGACACCAGGCCATGGCTTCCTTCCCTACGGTGGAGGACCCTGGTTTGGCCGAGGCCCGGCGGAAAGCGCGCCAGCTGATCAACACCATCGCGCAGGAACACACGCTCAATGGGACTATCTTCGGCACGAAGTTCGAGGCGCTCGTCAATAACTGCCTAGAGATGTATGTCCACGATTGTCTCCCGTTTGACTTCGCTGCTGACGTGATTGCTACTTTGCAGCCTGTCTAATCAGCTATACGAGAAAAGCACCCACTTCCTCCTCGAGCTCATCCAGAACGCGGACGATAATGTCTACCGCTGCACCACCCCAACACTGAGTTTTACCTACCGGCCTGGTAGCTTGCGGATCGATTGTAATGAAGTCGGTTTCGACGCGAGCAATGTCTCCGCTATCTGCGGGATCAGCCAAAGTACCAAGAGCGGGAAGACTAGGGATGGCGAGTTCATCGGCGAGAAAGGCATTGGGTTTAAGTCGGTTTTCAAGGCTGCCGATGTCGTTTGGGTAGCCTCAAACGAGTTCACCTTCAAATTCGACCGGACGAGGCCCCTAGGAGTTATCACCCCAATATGGGAGGAATTTCCCGAAAGAAGGAAAGAAGGTGAAACGTCGATTTTCCTGCAGCTATCAACCAAATATGATCAAGAAACGCTTGTCAAAGAGCTAGTAGGGTTCGATGCGAATCTTCTGATCTTTCTGAGGCGTGTCGAGGAGATAAGCATCACAGTGAACCACGCGGACGCAGAACTTTGGAGGAAACAAATCCTCAAGACGCAGCACGAGCAAGACTCCGACCGTATAGTTTCCCTTCAAGTTGGTTCAGAGACGCTCAAGTATCTGGTCAGGTCACATGTTGTTGAAGGGTTACCCACGGAAATCAAACGGCCGGATTGGACTCACTCCAAGATTTTGCTGGCATTTCCCGTGCCTGGGTCCTCAGCGAAGCCACTGCTTAAACCCCAAAATGTCTATGCATTCCTCCCGATCCGAAACTATGGTTTCAAGTTCCTTATCCAGGCCGATTTTCTGCTCACCGCAAGCCGAGAAGAAATCGAAAGCACTTTGCCTTGGAACCAAAGGATACGCAACGCTCTAGCAGAAGCTTTCCTTGATTCGATGTTGCACTTCAATAAAGGTCTTCTGAAATACATTTGGCCATGCTACCTTCCATCATTGTCGATAGCTGTCCCGGGGTTCTTTGAGCCTGCTATTCAGTCAATATTGCGCCATCTCGGGGACAGCCCTGTGTTCGAATCGTGTGCTGGCAACTTAGTAAAGCCCTCTACTCTAGCGCACGTTCCGCCCGAGTTTCGTGCTGATGGCGAGCCCTTCACCCTCTGCGATGTGACCAAAGATCGCTACCTCTCGTCGAGTTACGCTAGCTGGGTCATTGAGGCCATGGAGACTGTCGGTGTGTCTCAGCTCTCGCCGCGCCGGTTTCTCGAAGACCTTTCCATTCTCATTGCCGCCCGGATGGAAGAATTTCGCAACAGACCCAACAAATGGCACGCAGAATTGGCGATAGCGCTTGTAAAGCTCTCAACCGACCCCGACCTCATGCCCATCATTAATGATCTTGAAATAATCCCTTTGAATGACGGGACATGGACGTCAGCACATGGCAATGCGATTTTCTTGGCCAAGGGTGACACCTCCCTTACTATACCAGAAGGCGTCCGCGCTCTGATCGTTGATGCCAGCGCTGAAGCTGACCCTGCTCGGCGTACTCTTTTTACTAGCCTTGGTGTTAAAGCCTGGGAGGCTCCTGAGATCTGTCGGCTTATTCTTGCGGTGCACTCTTCGCTTGATTTTATACCAGAGCAGTTGACGCCAACACAAATCGTATCGCATGCGGTATTCCTGTACGAAGCCGCTTGGCAACCTCCGAAAGATGCAGATCTGTGGTTTGCTACCGCGAAAGACGAACGGTGCCGTGGAAGAGACATGTACATCACGGGGAATGTGAAGACACGATCTGCTACTGGGCGCGTGTTTGCGCAATTGGAAAAGCGATTTCCAGTCGTGCATAGTGAGTACTTGACTGCTTTGCCGTCGGAAATGGGCTGGCTAGATTGGCTTGTTCAGAACCTGGGGTTGTCCAAGGTTCCCAGGTTCATCACGCCTTTTGTCGAGCCGAGACCTCAGCCTACTGGAGCAGCCAGAGCTCAGGTTGGAGAGGATCAAAATAAAAAACTTCGGAGTTGGCAAGATGCGTCTGGTAAACGTGTTTCAAGCGACGGTCACGGGATTGTATTGCTTGAACCGGAGCCGACACTTCCACCCTCCGTGAAGAACAGCAACGACAGTACCGAATCGTCCAAACCCAACCCTACGGAACCGCTCAACGATTCTGTTAGCAAAGACCCTCCACAAAGCGCGGAAGAGGTCGCTGAGACCCCCGGGAAAAGACTACAGGACGAACCCAAGGACGTCATTGAGCAAATCGCTCCTAAAGAGGATCCATGGATGGTCTATACTGGCAAAAGCAAGAAAATGAAGGGAGAGAAGAAAGAGACAGAGCCCTATGATGCCGAAGCCGAAGCCGGCAATGTATCCGAGAAAAGTAAAACGTCCAGCCAGGACAAAGCTATCATCGACGAAGATTTTTGGGGTAGCTTCACATTCAACAAAAGAAAGAAGAAGGCAGAATCATCTATGATAGCATCACTACCTTCAGATGGTCGGGTTATAGAACTTAAAGTAAACGACCAAGCTCAGAAGAAACAAACTGATGATGAGAATGATGGATGGGGTGACTTGAGCCTTCGGGGTACCAAGAAGAAACACAAGAAGAAGAAGGAAAAGAGATTCGCGCTTGTGGAAGATATAGTCGGCTCCTGTGGAGCCCAACACTCTTCATCTGATGTAGGCTCGACACAGCTACCCGCCCGCGAAGGGCTCGACTCTGATTCGCTTGTAAAAGCACAAGCTAAAGACGCGGATAGATCTGCTGCAGATTCAGCTGTGCCTTCAAATACTCAAGATGAGGACACTGGAAAAGATCCTTCAGCGCACACGACCACAGGAGAGAACTCCAAACAACCACTACCTCCTACCAAACGGAATGTCGTTCCGCGGGGAAGGCAAGCTGATGTAGCCAACAAGGATTCGGAAGATTTCCGGAGTGTCACCTTGGGCTTGAAGACGACCGCCGCTATTGAGGTTCGGTCATCTGCTCTAAGAAGACGAAAGAACTCACCTACTGGGTATGACTTCCCTAGGTACCACTATACTGACTATTATACGTATTCTGGTGACGGATGCTATGAGCCTCAGAAGAAGCATAGGTATAGTTATTACAGGTCTCCTCATTTGTCCAGTCGGGAGTACACCACGACATCTAGGCCCAATCGGTATTCCAAACCAACCTATGGCTACTATGTCGGAGCCGACTACGAGTATCGCGCACCTCCTACTTACGATACATACGATGCATACGGTATATATGAGGACATTCCTTACGGTAATTATACGGCATATGACCCAGGCTCATCTAGAGTACGCAACGACACTAGGGCATTAGGATCTTTCAGAAACGATAAGAGAGCTGTTAGGAGCTCATTTTCGGTCACAACGTCAGTTGACAAGTCTGAATCACGACCCAGATCCAAGAACAATTTTGATTCGGGTCAAAGCAATACTTTAGGCAGTGGAGAGAAGGAGAAGCAAAAGCACGTCGCCAAGCACCCTGCTGACAAAACAGGTATTCAGTCAGAGAGTGCGAGTAATGTAACCGTTGGTGAGGAAGGTGAGTGGGGCTATATCGATAATCTGGACGATCCGAATGCACCGCCAGATGATGGAGCGGTCCCAATCGAAGAGAGCCAGCGTGAGCCAATCTCGTCGGCGGGCGAAGCTGAGGTCGAAATACACGAGGACAGTGACTATGAGCTCGACGGAAATGATCCGAAGCAACTGCTTTTCACTTTGTCTGAAGAATTCCAGTTCATGTTCCACGAATGCGATACATCGGACGTCTTACAAGTCTTGCGAGAAAATTGGCATTATTATTCGCAGTGGATCTGGGGCACGCACATGGAATGGCAGACGACGGAATTTGTCACTGCGAGCACGCGATTGAAAGACAAGATCGGGGCAGCTCTGGTCCGCACGAGGAGAGGCTCTCTACCTCTGGCTGAGACCGTACTCGCGAAGCTCGATTCTCAGCTTGACCAAGGCGAATCAATTCCTGATATTAACATCCAAGAACCGCAGCACCCGGAGTGGAGCTTTTTAGGCTATTTCGGCGTTCTGATGAAGGCCGATGTCCACTACTACCTGCGTTGTTTGATCGCAATATCAAGAGATGGTACCGCCGACGTCGACACTGCTGCCTACATTTACGAGCAGCTTCAGGCCAAGTATACCGGGAACGAGGAACTGATTCAGTACGTCTCATTCCATTACATGGTACTCCATATGGCTGATAATGCGAAAGCGCCGCATTTTACAGTAAAGCCATCGGGCTCATACCTCCAGATCCTCAGTATTGCATGGACCTAGGATCGTGGTTTAAGATGGATGATTGTGTTTCCGGTGGGATTGACATCGAGTCCAAATACCCGACCTGTTCTTACCTCTTCCGGTGTCTCATATCGCCCAGCGGAGACCCTATCGGTGGATTGGTCCACACTATGACATTGGTTGATTCCTCAAGCAAACTGGATGATATTGCTCGCCTGTTCCGCGAAGTAAGCAAGGTTTTGAAAGATATCAGCGCCAGCGGCACCAGCAAAGCTGCACTTTTACTCAAGCCGCTGCTGAGCAAGTCCATATTCCCGGTAGCATATGGCTCTAGCGGCCGGGGTTACGATGCGCTCCTTGATATTAACCACAAGAGCTGGTTCATAGCTGACAAAGCGGATATTCTGAAAAGCTTTACAGGAGTGGTCCCTCTGCTGGCGCTGCCGCTTCAAGATCTACCCGCATTGGAAGACCTATTTCGCGTGCTGAGGGTGGGAGACAGAAAGATGTCGAAGGTGGTGACCAGTCAAACTCTTGCTATGGGAGAGACAAAGGTAGACTTCCGCCACACGGATGCTTTCTGGACAAAGTGTCCGTTTATCACGGCGTAAGTCCACCTTTACATATATACTTATCCGCAGAATATCCCCAGCCCGAGTGTCCATGCAGCCTCAAAACGGAGACTAACAAGCTTTGTTGCCAGCTTGGTTCCCCGCAGTCATCCCTCCGAAGCACTTGTTCGCCGTCAGATCAATGAGCTACGCGTAAGAATCGCCACAGCCGTCGAACAAACTTTCGTAATGGCTTTGCCGGGTGAGGGAGAAATCGTTGGGAACAATCTGCCAGGACAGGTATCTATCTCGTCAGTGGATGGCTCGTTGACATTGTTCATGACAGAAGAGACCGCGACAGCCGAGTGTCCATCGCTTGAGCTTGTGGGCTTACTAGCTGATACCTGCGGCATCAAGGATCAGAAACACATAACGCTACTCGTTACAGCATTAGGAAATTCAAGCTTGAAAAGTATCAATGCAGCGTTCGTGCAGCAAGGTATCACGGTGCAAGGTCTGATCCTACCTGGTATGTTTGAACAACGTGTTGAAAAGCGATTGCATACTGCGATCGCAACGTGTTCGAGAGCTGACCGTCACTCAAGACGAACCCAAAGCTTCGAACATGGTTCCACAGTCAGTGAAACGCATCGACGGGTTGCGCATGCCGTCTCCATTCGACCAAAAGATGATGCACAGCACCGCTGGTGGAGAAGCCAAGTCCGAAGGCATCAACTGGGGAGCCCATGGCCACGGCCTGCCTGGACGCGTGGAACCTAGTGCGATGACCGATGCAGGTAGAGCGCCAGACAGGCGGCTTCCCATGCTAGATCTGGTCCTGGACGCTGGGAATATGTATATGAACATTCCTCTCAATGATTCTTTCAGTAAACAGAAGGAGTTTTCCGGGTGGGATCATATGCAATATCTCGGCGAGAACATGGTATGTCTTCGCTGGGAACACATAAAACGACGACGACCTAACAAAACATAGGTCGCGCGACTTCTGCAAGTTCACCTAGGGTCGACTTTCGATCCAGAGCGAGACTGGACGAGTGATCTGCGCGAGAGAGCCGGCCATACGTACCTTAAGAAGGAGAGCAAGGCGGCACCGTTTACGCTGACGGACCAGGAAACAAGAAGCCGTATGACTAAATTCGTCACTACTCACGGTGTCTCCAAAACCCTGGATTGGCAGGAGAGGCTGAGAAAGAATTTTCCCACATATCATGTGGACGTGATCATAAGTGCTGGAGGTGATGCTGGAAGATTCACCATGCAGGCAAAATGGCTTGAAAGGGTGGGTAGAAGAATATTATCACTGGATCTTACTCCCAATGCTAATCAAGTCGAACAGATGGTGCATCTCAAACTGTCATCGAATGCGGACGATGAGATTCACCACGTCAGTGTTCTTGTCCAGGTCGCGAAAGCGTACTCGGAGACTGGATTCCGAGTCAGAATTCACGTTGACCCGTGGTACCTGGTTGAAGAGGGCATGCTGAGCTTTAGGAAGAATTGGTTACTCGCTGCCTCGTTGGACCCTTTGTATGAGGGCGGTGACAGTGAGTACGAGTGGAATGAGGACGACGTAACATCACCGACAGAAGGCGAAGATGAGTTTCTAGACTCACCAGTATCTCTCGAACAGGGAGAGTTCACTCACACAGAAGATCAGATGCAGCTTGTGCTTTACAGAGCCGTTACTCATCAAGATGACCCAGCGCCGTGCGAGAGCTCGGATAGCACTCGTAGCACCGAGGGGAAAGTACACGTACGTATAATAACTCGGCTGTATGCCCCCAATTACCGGAGCTAATGCAAGATAGTGCGATGTATACCTGCCGTGGACGCAATCCACAACCTCTGGCGTCTGGCAAAGTCAAGATGGCCCAGTCTTCACTACCGGGACAAGAGACGTTTACACTTACAAGGCTTTGCTACCCGGCTATATGCGTCTCCTGTACCTTCTTCCAGGTCCAAAAGGAGAACCTCTTCAAGCTGTACTCAACCACATCGACTGCCTCCATGCAGACACTTTCCTAGCCCTCTCCTATGTCTGGGGTTCCGACCAGCGCACCGAGGAGATACTTACACCCGACGGACTAATTCCCATCACTTCCTCACTTCATAAAGCCCTGCAGGCAATTCGTCAACGAGAGCAGCCAGTCATGATCTGGGCAGACGCTGTATGCATCAACCAATCCGACGACGACGAGAAAGCGCAGCAAATCCGCCTCATGCCGTCCATCTTCCAAGCCTGCGAGTGCGCGTATGCGTTCTTGTCCGAGGGTGACGCCGTCATAGTCGAGGCCCTTGAGATGCTCATGCAGGTACGATCAAAAGCGGTTCTTGAAGATCGGCGAGCCAAAGGCGATGAAACAGTCAACGAGGCCACCTGGCCCGCCGGTCTTCCACGTATCCCAGACTCCTGGAACAACAAGAGCATGAGCATACCGCTTTTAAATTCTCCCGTGTGGGCCTCGGTCAAGGCTCTCTTTTCGCTGCCGTACTTTCGACGCGCATGGATCGTTCAGGAAGTCGTCGCCTCACCGAACGTCAAGCTCGTGTGCGGTAAGTGGCTGATCGACTGGACAGAACTGCATGCCGGACTACAAGTCGTGGACCGCGAGATGCAGATCGCAGAGTACGAGGAAGGTATCGGCGAACTGAGGGCTGCATGGGAGCCATTTATCAAGCTGACCGAGCAGCGAGAGTGGGAAGCAAGGCAGTACCGATGGAGTCTCCTAATGCTGCTCGAGCACTTCCGCTATGCCGAAAGCACATTGAGCCGAGACCGACTCTTCGCACTCGTCGGCCTCGCGTCCGACGGCAACGAGGACTCCTTCGAGCCAGACTACAAGACCCCCTTCGCAACCCTCGTTCTCAAATTCGCCCAAGCGTTTGTTCGCCAGGACAGGGGCATGCAGCTCCTCTACCGCGCCGGCCTCTCAGGTTCACACCTCGGCGCCAGATTCCCCTCCTGGGTGCCCGACTGGACGGCCCAGCGTCCCGTCGGCCTCCATGACTCTCTAGACACCGACATCGCGTTCTCAGCTTCTGGACCGCAGGCGCCTTCTATCGCGCTGGGCCCGGGGTCTGACGAGCTCAGTGTCGCCGGTTATGAAGTCGACACCATCATCGCCATCAGCACGCACTCCAACACCGAGTCCGAATGGCCCGCCTACTTCGCAGAGCTTGACGCCATGATCGAGACCAGCGTGCTGAGCAGCGCCGTCGGTCCCCGCGCCGAGCTCAAGTGGAAAGTTCCCATTGCCGCGGCGCCGTTTCCGCGCGCGGCGGGCACCGGCGTCATGGATATGAAGAAGTCGTATATTGCGTTTCGGACATGGCTTGCTGAGCGTACTGGTGCTGGGGCGCGGAGATATGGTTCGGCGAGGAGTGCGCAGACGCATAAGAGCTATGTGGCGTGTCTTAGGGGGACGTTGGCGGGGTGGAGGTTTGTTGTTACTCAGCGCGGGCTTGTTGGTGTTGTGCCGGGGTTGAACAAGGTCGGTGATGTCGTGGGTGTTATGAAGGGTGGGTGTGTGCCGTTTGTGTTGAGGAAGAGTGAGAAGAGGAAGAAGAGTGGAAAGACTAAGAAGGTTAAGAAGGTTAAGAAGGTTAAGAAGGTTGCAGATGGGGAGGAGAACGGGAGGGTGAAGGAGGGGAAGGGTGAGATCAAGCAGGCTGAGAAGAACGAAGGGAGTAAGACAATAGCAAGGAGTAAGAAAAGTAAGAAGGGCAAAGAGAAGAAGGACTTGTGGAAGTTGGTAGGCGAGTGCTACGTGCACGGCATCATGAAGGGAGAAGGACTGTCTCTACCTGGCGTGCAAGAGCGGACATTCTGTCTGCACTGAACGTTCCAAAGGCTCAGACTCCTCCCCAGTTCACAGGGTAATCCCTTTCGCAACAAACTCGTCAACGTCAACTCCTAACATCTTTCCACACACCAACTACCTCAGCGTCTGTTTCAACCTCCCTCTTGTGCTCCCCTCCAACATACTCGTATCCAGTCCCTCTTCCTGCATCTGCAACCTTTTCTCCTCCTTCCGCTTCTCCATCTGCTCGATGTTCTCCTTCAGCGCGGGCGGCGTCTCCTTCTTCTCCTTTGAGAAAGGCTTCTTGATCGCGTCGACGATCTTGCCGACGGAGGAGCTGCGCCTAGGCGCGCTGCTGTCTGGCCACGGCTCTTCTAGGGACGGTCAACACAGATCATGTGGAATGTCAGTGAGCGGGACGTACCTAGGAACGTAACGGGTGAGTCGGCGGAGTCGAATTTTGAGTTTTGCGTGTCCGTCGTATGGTCTGCTAAAATTGTTGATGACGAGATAGGAGAACCGGACTCTGTTGCGGTTGTGGTGGTGAGTTTGTTGGCCATTGTGAAAGTGCGCTTGGTGGAAATTTGGGTTTAGATTTGGATTTAAAGTATGGGTGCTGAGTTCTGAGACGGAAGGACAAAGAGATTTTTATGCAAATCGAACCGATGCGCAGTGAGGTGGTTGTACACATCGTTCGTAAGATCGGTGACGTCACTGGGCTGTGAAGAAGGTGTATGTGCGCAGCATCGCGGCATATTTGCTGGATGAGCGTAAATGTGCGGGGAAGTCAGCTTATAATAGGGGTTTGTTAAGAAGTTCAGTCTGGGGTCGCAGCGCCCTGTTTAGGTGCGTAGACGAGGCTGTGAGGTGGAGGACAGGGAATGCCGCGACCCAAGTTGCGTGCATTAAATAATCCTAATTGTCTGCCAGCCTTCCGCGTAATGTCTGCCAGGTTCGGGGGATCGCAGTGTACCAGCCCGCATCGTGATGATCTTGCACATACATGCAGCGATCGAGGCACGTCCAATGTGCTTGAACAAGCCATGCTCTGGTTCTGCCAGCTGGACGACCCAACAGTAGCCACCCCACCACGAGTCTGTGTTATTCCTGTCGGGCAAAGTGTCGGAATCCTTTACGGGAATGCAATACAATAGATGCTCTTTTTGGTCGAGACCATGACCATCTTCGGGCTGGTCAGTAATATAGGTGCAACAGGACCATCCTTGTCTTTTACAGGAATATACCAAACCGGATTATGTCCGTCCTCCGGTGGTGAGTTCCTCTCGTAAGGATGTATATGGATGGGTTTCAGGTATCCTTCAAGATCCATACAACCACCAGTGATTGCCCCGGTGTCGTCTTCACTCGCGTAGTGTAATTGAATGTCCTTCACACGTACAAGCGACCGATTGCGCTCTATGTGACACCAGATGACTTGTCCATCCATTGAGGCCCAAGTCCACGAAGGTGCACGATACTGTATGGGCCGTTGCTTGTTCGGATAGTTAGGGTGCCTTGTAACTCCCCAGTGCAGTTGAAGCTCGATGTCTTTCGGCCACATGCTAGCTACATATTCGTCGTCCATAAATTGCCGGAGTCTCTTTGCAATGCCCGACAGAGCTACAAGCTTGTCACTAGCGAATGTGAGCTTAGTGCTCGTGTACTGATATATGATGGTTTTCCATAGGGACAGTCTTGTTTCCTCTCCGTTGTCTTGACGTGTGGTGAACGTGTTCATCGCGTGATAAGCTTTGAATCTGTTCATTGTGTCGGAAACAATTGGGTCCGGAAGCCCTGCAAGATAGATCTCGGCCGCTTCCAGCTCGCAGCATTCCCACAGAAGCTGATCTTTCCCGAAATGAAGAATGCGCGGTGAGAAGAAACGCTCCTGCATCACCCAGCCCCGCTGATTCAAGAGCACGTCAGCGACTTGTGTTCTCCAGAAATGGAAATCGAGTAGTTCATATCGCCGCTTTTTGTGTTCGGACGGGCTCCGTGCATCCAGGCTGATTGTCGTTGCCGAGTTTTGAACATCCCGAGCGAAGAAGAGCCCACCTCAGCTATCCTCCGCAGCCGCAGCTGAAATGTTGCAGAAGGAATGCTCATAAACTTGGTGCATGTGCGCGGCCTCGTGGAACCAATCCGACAGATCATCCTTGTCTTGGAGTATACAAAGCGAATCTATCCACAAGTACGACACTCCAAGGCGATGAGCTACGGTAACCGCATGCTGAAAAGTTTTTGGTAGATTCGCAAAGGGTATGCCGGTTTTGAGACATTCCAGGTTCGATCGGCATAGTGTAATATGTTGAGCATTTCCTCAGTAATGGGAGAGCGTAACATAGCCACCGTGGGGAGATTGATCAGCTGTGCAAACCAGACGTATGTCATCTGTTCTTGGTAGTTGCGGGGTCAAGTCGAGTAGCCGCGTTGGATACCACTCCTCCGAGATTTTATCGCACATCTTATGGGAGGCTAGACAAATGTGGAGCCAGTTTGCCACTGTGCTCCAACTGTCATCAGAAGCTGTGCTCTCGGAGGTCAGGGAGCGATGCAACGGTTTTTTGTCATCTGATCCGTTGATTAGGCCCAAAACAGCATTAATGGCATGACGATACGTACCAGTGATAGAGCTTATACTCGTAGATGGTGAACCATGTGACATAGGTCGACCCTGGACAGTCGTCCGACTGCTCCACATCGTAAAAGTCGGGCACTGTTAGGTTCTCAAGGTCTAGCTCGCATTTGAGAACGACCCGAATGTGGCTCGGTACGATGTCCCAGAAGCGTGAACAGACATTACACCCTATGGCAGCTGAAGATTTCCAACTGCCAATGGAGCGATGGTGTCTAAAGGTTACAGGCATAGATCGTCCTTCGACCCGCTGATACCTTCTCTCCTGGAATTTTCCCTGCCGACCTAGTAGAACATCGATACATATTTGGCACAGCATATTCGAATAGACCCGTTATGGCTACGAAAGGCATGAAGATGCACTCGGCTGAGGGGCTTTGAGGGCTGATGAAGCAATCCGGACTCGTGTTGACGTTTGACCGTCTGGGTAGCAGGCTGAGCATCACACCCCCGCCTCACCAGTCATCTTGGCAGCATTCATCAGTCGCTGTTTCCTCCCCTCTTTCCACGCCTTGTCGAGCGCGTCTATCTTGCCACCCAGGACCTGCACATTGGCAGGCTCTAGCATGGCTACACCCCGCCTGACATCTGTATCTCGTAATAGAAGCTTCGCACCCATAGCCATAGCAGTGTTGATGCCATCGATACCGCGCAGGTCGACAGCATAGAGCTTCGCACCCTTCGCATCCTGCAGAAGCAGTTTGAACGGCCCTCTGCTCGTGACTGCCGGCGCAACTGTCCCGCCTTCGTTGTCGTCCTCCACAACGCGGACGACTTCGCGACCTTTGGTCATCTCGCCGCGCTCTTTGGCTTCGATCTGCTCGACCTGAGCCCAGCGCGAGAGCCCGATATCTTCCATGTCGAGGACCTGGCAGACGACGGGACCGGCGACGACGCAACTCTGCGTCCTGGGGTTGAGGATGTCGTGAGGGAAGATGGTATTGGCTGGTGCTTGCAGCGAAGTGGTGATGTCGGTGGCGAGGAGGCGGAAGAGGGCCGTCTGCTTGAGTGCAGGCAGGGGCGTGTTTGGACGCGTGCTGGAGACGAAGCTTTGCAGCCATGCCGCCGCCGGGTAGAGATGTCTGCTGTTGAGGTGCTGCGTGAGTTCCGCTACGAGGTTATTTGCCATGCTGGCGATCAATTGGCCGTGGAGATGTAACAGCTGCTGTGTGTGTGTGTTTATGTACAATTGTTGTAGCGGGTCTAAGTGGCCTTGGACGCGTCGAGCCATGACGCGGGGAGCTCCAGCTAGTTCAGCCCTACGCCTTGGCATCAGTGAATGCACCGCTTGTACGTGTCCTCCAACAACAGCTGCTGCATCATTCCTCCCGACTTGTTGAGTCTTCTTGTGTCATTCTTCAGATACTAGAATGTCTACTATAGCTTCACCGCGCCCGAGCTCCTCGATACGTAGCCCGTCGTCCACTCGCACATCGTTCGATGCGTCTGTTAGACCGCCCACGAGCACACGCCGCAATCGGGCCGCCCTTCGCGACTACTACGGCTTAAAGGCTGCAAAGGAGAATGAAGCGAAGATATCCGAAGAGTCAACGAGGACCGAGCTTGGTCCTGAGGACGACGAGACGTTGATGGAGCTCGATGCGACCAACTTCGATGCCGATGCCTACGTGAACAACTTGCTAGCAAAAGAAGGCCTCAAGGGAGTACTCAGGGTGGAAGCAGACCTGGTTTCCCGTATGCATGCCCGAAACCATGTGCTGAACTTGAAGATCACTTACCACGCTTCAGAAATACGGAACCTCGATAGCGACCGCAAGTCTCTCGTCTACGACAACTACTCCAAGCTTCTCTCCGCGACCAGCACCATTCGTCGCATGCGCGGCAACATGGACCCTCTCGCACCTACCACGCATACCCTGGGACCTGCCATTGCACACATCGCAGAGACAGCTGCCTCGCTCTCGTCCTCGATGCAGGCACTACCAGCGAAGCCGCAAGGTCTGGGCATAGAAATCCAAGTCGACTCTGAGGAGGATGGGAAAGCGGAAGGGGCTACGAAGCAGAAGAAGAAAGGCACTGTGCGTTGGGTGTTGGATACTCCAAGGAGACTGCAAGAGATGATCGACCAGGAGCAAGACGAAGAGGCAGAAAAGGAGTGGGAAGAGATCAGCAGGATCCTGGACAAGTGGGAAGGTGTGGCCGGGGTGCAAGAGTTGAGGCAAAGATGCGAAGCAGTCATGCAGGATCAAGAGTCTGAGTGATGAGCCATTCCAGCGCACCCACTTGCATGAGATGCGAGGTGTGAATGAAAGCCAGCCATGTACAAGCTTTGCCGGCAACGTATGACCACAGAGGTCCGATACGAGGTGTGGCAACCGGGACACAGCCATCACCGCACGCATTCTGTAGCAGCGCTCATGCCCACTTGCGGGGACATTGACAGTCCCACGACAACCTCCAGAAGCGCAGTAAGCTTAAAGAGACGGCCCACGTGAGAGTGAGAATTAGGCCTGGTAGAAAGAACCTGCCAATGTGAGTTCGACCGAACAACACAATGTTACAGGTGGACGGCAGCCGCGTATGCCCTTTGAGCATTGAGCAAAAAAAGATTAATGGTGCCGCATACTAGATGAAGATACAACCAAGCCTTGTTTGTGCCTCGGTCAAAAAGTAGCGCGGTGGGGACCTTCATCGACTCCGCGACCACTGCATTTCCACGTCCGCCAAAAAGAACACAAAAAGAGACAGCCCGACGTGGGGGTCGAACCCACAACCTTGAGATGCCGAGTAATCGAGTTGTTTAGACCGTGATACTTAAGAGTCTCACGCTCTACCGATTGAGCTAGCCGGGCTTGTTGCCTCGTTCGATGACATCTCTTTCCAAGGAAAATATTATATACCGACAAAAGTAATCGTAGGCTCAAGCTCAAGTTGCCCCTGGTTTACAAAATGGGAGTTATCCAGTTGAGGGCAGCTTGGGGTTGGTTGTGGGTCGGCGAGGTAATTTTCGCACTACGGTGGGACAGGAAAATTTTCGCAGCGCGATTACGAGGATGTGCAAAGACTGTTCACCATCCTGTGGCTAGCGCGATTCCGAACGTTCTTCTACCAGAATGCCATCTATTCGATCGAAGCTCTGGTTCTTCGACCGCCTCCAAATATCTGCATCTATTTGACAAGGCTGTTTAGTGTACAGAATATCGAAAGCTTTATCAGAGGTCAGGCCTGCTCGCAAGAGAAACAATGCACCTGTCGTACATCAATCGAAGTCTGCACGAGCTACCAGGACATCAAGTCAGCCTGTTCATCTGCCCAATGTTAGGCTGGAAGACTTGTTGCAAGGTCCGTATGTTGTGTCACGACGCTAAGGTGGTCATGTGGCTTGGGGTGGTCGAGGCGTAGGTGCAGGTGCAAGGGTTTCTCGGGCAGTCGCAGTCCTCACACCGTCACCTTCGACGGTGCGAATGTTCAACGTTTTCTTTGGGGAATTCCTGTCAGCATGCCTCCACATTCATCCGTTGAATGCATAGTATGCAGCTCCATTTCTCCAAACGAAACGCAATGGGACCGCCGGGAGGGAGACGAAGTTGATTAAACAGAGACTGAAGTCCAGAAGGTGGCCGCAGAGGGCTGCGAACTTAGTTCTTGCATATCTATTGCGATAAAGCTACTTCGCGACAGGCTTCCTACGACGGATGGGAATGATAACTATATTCGATTCTCATACGAAGGGTGTATCCGCGTCTACAGTGCCCATGATGGATCTCATCACACTGCAATTATATATCCCCCCAGTAGTAAGCTTCCTCTGCACATACGCATGCGTAGCGACCTTCTTGACTAATGAGCCCAGCCACCCCGGGTCTCTGGAAGGGGCGCAAATCTACCATATACAGAGACTTACCAAGCAGGGTCGATACGGATGCAACCTTTGGATTTATAGAACGCTGCCTCCAGCAGTGCCTCGAAACGCACACCGGATGCACTTCGGCTCAGGAATTCGTATTCACACCGAAGCGGCTACTGCAGACCAATCTGCATGGCAGGACTATTCGTGTGGTCACTCTTCTGACCGAACATACTCCACGGTATGATGCTCTCAGCTACTGCTGGGGATCACAAAAGCCACTCAGTACTACTCGAAAAACAATCAGATCAAAACAGGAGGCTATTGATTGGAACGATTTACCGAGCGTGTTTCAAGATGCGATCACCGTTACTAATCGGCTTGGAATTCACTATATCTGGATTGACTCTCTATGCATTGTGCAGGACGATGAGTTAGATTGGGCAGAGCAATCCTCAAAGATGGGTAGAATATACCAGGGCGCGTTCGTAACCATTGCTGCGGCACAGTCTGAGGATTCTAGGCAGGGCTTCTTGGGTGCTGGAAGGGAGTGCGTTACCCATTACAGCACGGACTCAGACGGTCGGATTGCAGCAGTGCGTATACGGAAGGCTGTGGTTAGCGGCATACATTTTCACATCTTGTGGGACGACTCGTCGCACGACGTAGCATGGTGCGACTTGGCCGCGGGCGCTATCGATGCCCTTGATACAAGAGGGTGGGCTTTACAAGAGAGTGATTTGGCGACACGACGCATCGTATATTCCAATGGCGAAGTCCAGTGGACATGCAAAGTTGCACGGAAATGCGAGTGTATTGACGAGGGTCCCGATAGGACTGTTGATTTTGGGCCGAGAACGCTTTCACTACTTCACTACTCGGAAACTTGGAGGGGAACAGTGCTTGATATTTCGGCAAGAAAATTCACTTACGAGATAGACAAAACTACCTGCAATATCCGGAATTGCGTCAGAGCTGTATCGCGTCGCGAACTCAAAGTATTTGGCCGGCATTTGGTTAGGTGATATCCAGAAGCAGCTTTAGTAGTATGTAGAGGAAAGCTTACCCTTCCCCAAAGACTACATAGGGCCAAGTTTTTCTTGGGTCTCTACGAATAGTAAGGTCACTTGGCACCCCGGCAGCGCAGCGACCATGCTCACCATTGTTGTTGATGCAGCATGTGTACCTACTACATCGGATCCTTTTGGCAGGGTCAGCGAGGGATACATCAAACTCTTTGGACCTGTGCGCACGGGATGGATCTGCTTCCAGCATACAGACGCCGTACTACAACTGAGGCATCGAACAGAATGGTTCGCAAAGACCCGAAGCTTTTCGGCGGATGGCCTACTTGAACCCGTAAGGAATGTTTTCTGTAAAGGCGAGCAACACACTGTTTGTAGATCTGAAGATGTCGAACAAAAGCCCTTCGACTGGACGCCAGTCAAGTACTTGCTGTGGCAGAAGACGGATATTTCCGGGCTGCCATATTATGACGCCCTTGTTCTCGGGGTTTCCAAGCGCAAGCCTGGATGCTACGAAAGATTAGGCATCGTGCACATGCGACTGTCACGGCGACGTGCCTATCTTGCAGGACAGGCTGAAGAAGCGAATGAGCTGGTTACGATCATCTAGGCCCCACTTCACGACCTGACGATCCCTAAATTTATCTCTGTTTACGATTATCCTTTCCGTGCACGCGAACTATCATCAAGCATCCAACAAGTCCGTGCACGCCTACCTGGCAGAAGCCTCGCTCTCCTAAGTGGGTTTTGAAAAGACCATGGGTCAATCTTCCAAGAGCAGCTTCATATAAGCATCTCCCAGGTGACGCAGACGGCGGGTCGAGATTGGTGTTCCCCATACTTTCGGCAGTTCATCCATGCGCAGCCTAAATTCTCCTGCTCGGCATACACTATCCTTGGCACGACCTCATCTCAAGGAAGCATACGATTGGTCTTCAATAAATAACGAAATAACTCTAGTTCTGCTTATAGCACACATTATCAACCTAACGGAAACCTTGTGTTGGACTACTGAGGCACCTGCGCTATTCAAACATGGTAACACCCGATCAACGAATAGGTTATATAACACGGCGAGTGAAGAATGCCGTCCTGGAAGACTTACACAAACGAGCCATCTTTGACAAGATGAAGTTCCTCATCAGTCTTCTCCTAGCCGCCACCGCGGTCCAAGCCCACTGTAAGCCACTACTCGCTCAACCATCTCACTTCACTAACCATAGTAGACACGTTCCCCCGCCTCGTCGTGAACGGCAAATCCGACTCTGCCGACTGGGCCACAACGCGGCGTACTAAGAACGCAGACTCTAAGCAAGGCATTGAAAACCCAACCTCAGCCGACATCCGCTGCTATTCTTCCTCTGACGCCGCGTCCGTCGCAACCGTCCCTGCTGGCGCAACCATCCACTACATTAGTACGCAGCAAGTGAATCACCCCGGTCCGACGCAGTACTACCTTGCGAAAGTGCCGGCGGGCAAGGATGTGAAGAGCTGGGATGGAAGCGGTGCAGTGTGGTTCAAGATCGCGACGACGATGCCGACTGTGAATGCGCAGAAGCAGATGAGTTGGCCGGCGCAGAGTACGTCTCCCTTCCTTGCCTATAAATCCCTATCCCACCCTTGATCTCCCAATCAATGAACTAACCAACCCATCAGACGAGTACAAAACCGCGAACGCAACGATTCCCAAAGCGGTCCCTAGTGGAGACTACCTCCTCCGCGTGGAGCATATTGCCCTGCACATGGCGATGCAGGCGAACAAAGCGCAGTTCTACCTGGCTTGCTCGCAAATCACGATTACGGGTGGTGGAAGTGGGAGTCCGGGTCCGATGGCGAGCTTTCCGGGCGCGTATAAGAGTGTGAGGTTTGATGTTTGCCACTGAGCTAATGGCTTGTTTTCCTTTTGTTTGTTTTTGATGTTTGCCACTGAGCTGATGGCTTATTTTCCTTTTGTTTGCTGTTTGCCAGTTATCTAGGATGTTTGCGCCTGGGTATATAGGAGATAGCTTACCTCTAGTGGCAGAGGGGGATATACATGAGTTATTTGGTTCACAGTTATGAGCCCGGCACAGTGTTTTGTCGGGCAACTCAGCTATTGCAGTCAGTGATCGCTCTTAGTCGTCTGATCTTTCACACATACCATTTGTTTGCCCTCTCCATACAATCACGATGACGGCCGAATTGCAGGTAGCATCCCGAGCGATGGGAGTGATCCTTGAGACGCCCAAGGACTAGCAAGCTTGGTTATTTTTGCGTAAAGATACAGCGCAACAGCATAGGCTATAGGAGTATGTAGATCCTGACGTGCTAGAGGCAGATTTGAAGCAATTAACAGCGCCTACTTTACTAGAGCTAAAAGACGCGTTGCCACGCGCAGGGGTAAATAGGGAACTAATCCCTATACTAGTAAATTATACTAAGTAAGATCTTAACGACAAAGGGTTTACGCGCTACTAATTCTTATATTAAAGGTATAAGTAAGATCTTTTAGTATTTAAGTGTTAGTAAAGAGCGCTTACTCTTTTTAACTCTAAGATAGCGCGTACTATACATTAATATAACTTATACTTGCTATAGGGTAAGGACACTACTTATAAATATCTAGTTACCCTTAAGGCCTACTTATTACTTACGATAACTATAATTAAGCGTAAACTAAAAGAGAAGTATCGCCAGTTATACGTGCTACTAAGGGACAAGAGTATAGAAATTTAGCTAAAGGACTAGCTTAACGTGACGAGGCAGGCGTATGTGGTTTCGCTATTAGATATCGCGGATAACTAGTTAGTGGAGGATTTTCTAGTAGCTATTAAGGTAGTAGATCTAAAGTATAGAGCGCCTATACTAGCGAGTTATCTTAAATAATAGCGCACTAGCTAGATAACTACTCTATTATTAGAAGACAAAATTACGACGTATAAGGACCACTTATAGATAACTTAACCTAGGGCCCTTTAACTTACGGCAATAGCAGGAGAGCTTTAAGTAGTAAAGACTATCTAAGAGTTAGATAAGAATAGCTCTAATAATAAGGGTAAGAGCTACTTATGTAGATTTTGCTACTAGTAGGAGAACTACTATTACCTTAACCTATATACTAAAGGCAGGCGCGTAGACTTTAAGGATAAGAAGTCTATATAAGAGCGTATTAAGAAGGCTTATAAGGATAACGCTGGCTTAAAAGAGAAAGTAGAGGAGTACCTAGGCAAATAGCGTAAGCGCAATAATATAGATATTAAAGAGATAATTATAGCAGACGATAGCAAAGCTCCTACTACTCTAGCTACTTATATAGCTAATTTTATAGTAGAGGCTGTCCTTATAGATAATAACTCTCTACTATCTAGAGATCTTAAAGTCGCAGCTATCGTAGAGGGTAATAGTTTATAGGACTGCTAGATTCTAGACCTAGGTAGTAATACTTATATTATTAACTCGGAGGACTAGGTAGGCTAGGAAAGGTAACATAAGGAGTATAATAGTAAGACTATTACTGCTAAAGTAAGTTATATTCTAGTAGAAGCCTAGGGTAAAGTTAGCCTCTCTATTCGTACGCTATCTAGTATTAAGAGTTTAGCACTTACTTACGTTACTTTTATGCTAGGCTTCTTAATAAGCGTTATAGGCCTAGGCCGCTATCGCGATATAGGCATTTACTTTAACTTTGGCAGAGACGTTTTATATAGGAGCTTAGGGGTAATTGCTTATTTAGAGTACTAGCGGGGCCACTAGTTGCTTAACGTTAAGACAAGTAAGCGACTAAAGAAGCTAATATTATTTACCTTTATAATAAGGATAGCGCTATTAAGAATACTAAAACTTACTTAAAAAACTTAGCGCGAAGCTTGCTTATGCTATATAAGGTTATTTATTAAGAGAGGTAATTTAATACTTATAAGATAATATAGTTAGCGTTAAAGTAACAGACGTCGAGTAATAGGACCTTAATTGCCAGGTTTGCCACGAGGCGAAGCTTACGCAGCAGGTGTCTAGGCGTACGCTAGTAGATATAGCGGAGCGCCTGTTTTATTATATTGCTATTAACGTTTTATAAATCCGCGAGCACGGAAAGCTCTGCTATAATCGCGATAGGTACGCTGCTTATATAATAGATAAGTACTTTAAAAAGAATAAGGTAGAAATAACTAGGATAAGAAACGCTAGAGAGTTGCGTCCCTAGCTACTTAGTATAATTTAGCGGATCTAGAGGCAGTTTGATTGCGACGTAATTATTATAAAAGCTAATAATAAGAAAGGATTCGGGTTTAAGAGTCTTTATAATAAATTAGGAATACGCTTAGAGCTACAGGCATTAGACATACTAGAGTAGAATGGCGGCGCTAAAATAGCTAGAAAGACGCTTAGCACGAGGGCGAGAGCGCTAACGTTGTAGGCTAACTTACCTAAGAAGCTAGCGAACGAGATATATAAGATGGTAGAGTACTTACTTAACCGTACGCTAACGAGGTTATTAGGCTAGAAAACTCTGTATGAGATTGTCTAAAGACACAAGCCTATCGTTTCCCACATGCGGCCTATTAGTTATTAAGTATACGTATTAAACAAACACCTGCTAAAGGCTGCAAAGACGCAGTCTAGGGCTCTTATTAGCTATCTTATAGGGTATGATTTAACTAATATCTTTAGGATTTAGCTACTAACAAAGGACTAAGTTGTTCACGTAAAAGACGTTGTTTTTAACCTAAGTTATTTTTATAAAGGCAGTAAAGATAGGTATAACGCGCAAGCTATTACGAGATCTATTAAGCTATTAGATATACTAAAGATACTAAATAAAGATAATATTAAAGTAAAAGACTTACTAATAACCTAGCAAGCGCGAGCGCGTACATTACTCTAGTAATTAACTACGTTTAATAGGGGAGTTCTCTCCTAAGTTAAGCATAGAGTAGATAAGAAGGCTTTCGTAATTACTAAGTAAGTTAAAGAGATATAGCGTATAGTAGACGCTCTATTTTATAACATATTATGCCTAGTAGCTAGAAATCTAGACAATTAAGGCGACAACGTTATTCTGGACAAATAAATTCAAACGCTAGAAAATAAATTAGAGCAAGATAAGACTTAATTATAGTAGTAGCTTAGGGGTAAGGAGGATTTAGTGTTAAGGGAAAGAGTCTTAGTATAAAAAGATAGAGACACTTAATTTTTTAACGCGCACTTAACACCACCTTTATCTACTTAGTAACTAGTTATAAACTATTCTATAACTAAAATACTAGACTATATGCCTAACAGGCATACAAATAATGCTCCTTAGCGTTAAAACCTTAATTTTTTAGAAGAAAATATTATTTTAGGCAGGCGTAAGCGTAGGCTAATAAACCATAATAATCCTTAGTTACATGCGGCGATTTTTAGCGCTAGGCGCGTTAATAAATATCTCTATACTTTTATAACTTTAATAAACGTTAAGCAAGACTAAAATAGCGGATTTAGCTTTCTTAATAACTAGCAACTTTACAGGAGCTAATTGCTGCCTAAACTAAAGTCTATACACTAGCTAAAGTATTACTAATTTAGCAAGTAGTTTATAAAGGCCGTTCGACAAGAGTATTGCCAGGTGTGGGATAAGGGCTGTTTCTGTAAGACAAAGATGACTAGAAAGATAGTAGCTAAGCAAGGTATTAAGGTACTCCCGCTTATGTAGGTATTTAATTATAAGTTCGACGAGGATAGCTATCTTTACAAATTTAAGGCGCGGCTTGTTATACAAGGAGACCTTAAGGAGTAGTATAAAGATACTTATATAGCAACGCTAGCAGCACGAAGTTTTTAGGCCCTACTAGTGATTACTAATAAGTTTAACTTAGAGCTTTGGTAGTATAACGCGCCTAACGCTTTCTTAAACGCCCTACTTAATTACAAGCTCTTAGTAGAGACCCTAGACGTCTTTAGTAATAATAGCAAGTTCCTAGAGGTCTTGCGCGCTCTATATAGTTTAAAGGAGTTAGTACTACTTTAGCATAAAGATTTCTATTACATAGTTAAGAAATTAGGCCTTAAGCGTGTCCTAGGGTTCCTATGCTTGTATACAAATAATTACCTTATATTATTTATCTTTGTTAATAATATTATAATTGCCTACTATTATAGTAACTAACGCTTGTTTAATAGCATTACTAGCAAGCTTGTTAAATACTACAACTTGAAAATAATAGGAGAACTTACATAGTTCCTAGGCGTACGAGTACTTTGAGACAAGAAGCAGCGTAAGATTTAGTTATTATAAGATAAGTATATTAACAAGGTCGCTTATTAATTTAATGTAAAGCTAGAGGGCAAGACGCTAGAAGCTCTATTACTATAATACGCAAATAACTTGTAGGCTTTTATAAAGGAGCCTAATACTAAATAACAGACGTATTACTAGTAATTAGTTAGTAGCTTAGTATATATTGCTTGCTAGATGCGTCTAGATATTACGCGCTCGTATATTATTTTAGTATGTTACCTTACTAATCCTAGGCAGTTGCATGTACAGTACGCACTTAAGGTGTGGGTCTATCTCCTAGTAACAAAGTACTACGCTCTCCAGGGCAGTAGTGACGATAGCGACGGCGCCACCAAAATCCTTGCTAGAGGTAACCTTAATCCTGTCTTTTATAGAGTATCAGACGCGTCGTATGCGGACGTTATAGAGACGCGCTAGAGTAGCCACGGCTATCTCTTCTTACTATATAATTTACTAGTTAATTAGAGATCTACGGTGCAAAGGACCGTTAGCAAGTTAATAATAGAGACAGAGCTACTTACTCTATTAACCGCTAGATTATAACTTTAGGAATAGTTGCGCTTTTTTAAGGGGATTAGTTTTAAGCTAAATAAGACGCTGGTTATTATATGTGATAACTAGCAAATAGTAGACATTATTAATAAGCAGAAAGACCGCCTAAAAACGAGTATTAAACACGTAGATATACACTAAATGTGGATCTGTCAAGAAGTAGAGGTAAGACAACTCCATGTAAGATAGGTGCTAATAACTAAGATGCTAGCAGACGGGCTCACAAAGTTACTCTTAAAGTAGAAACATGCGGAGTTTGTAAGGTAGCTCTATCTCGTAGATCTCCGTGGACGATTTGTCGGGAAAAACGTCAAGTAAAAAGCTTAACACCATGAAATCTGGCGATAGCCACTTTTGCGGGTACGTCTACGGCTTTATATACGGGGCGATCGCCCCTCCAGCATGTGGGAGGTGCGAGGGGGTGTGTGAGGTTTGATGTTTGCCACTAAACTGATGGCTTGTTTTCCTTTTGTTTGTTTTTGATGTTTGCCACTGAGCTAATGGCTTATTTTCCTTTTGTTTGCTGTTTGCCAGTTATCTAGGATGTTTGCGCCTGGGTATATAGGAGATAGCTTACCTCTAGTGGCAGAGGGGGATATACATGAGTTATTTGGTTCACAAAGAGTACGGATCCGGGGATTTTGGTGGATCTGGGAAAGATTGCGAATGCTCCGGATACGTATCAGCCTCCTGGGCCAGCGGTGTGGACTGGTTAGGTAATCGTTGTGGAGCAACACTCTCACCAAGTCAGAAAGCCATTGTTTGACATGAATTATCAGAGGTGTTTCAAGTTCCCAGGGGCGTGGTAACGCTCCAGGGACACAGTTGCTGCGGATTCTTACCATAGGTACGTGTCTGAACAAGTAGTAATCGCTTCTTCCATAAGCTTCACCGGTACTTGGCCGACTCCCACACATGTGTTCGTGGCGCTTGACCAAAAGTCCCGCGAACAATCGCCACGCTCCTCAGATCCCTATGTCAATCATACATGTGCTCGATGTGTTCCCATAGACAGTAGGGTAGAGTGGTTTGTGGGGTGAGTTATTGCCCATAAACACTAGCATCAAATCATTTATGGGCAAAACTGCTCATGAACACTAGCTTCGAATGATCTATGGGCTCACACTGCAACAAGCATCTGGCATGGTACCCCTCCCGTGATCATGGGCGCTAACGCGCAGTGTTCTTTCCTTTCCCAAAAAGCTACGTACGCACCCACACCCACACCCATCACGATGTCGATGCTCCCTATAAACTACGCGAACGATGAAGGATAGAACAGGTTGAGCCGGTGCGTGATGCACTATAGCCTTTTACTAACAGGTCCAGGGCACCTGCCGTTGCGGTCAACGATATCGACAACGCACCTGTGGAGAAACGGACTAGTGACACACTGCCTTCGTCCATACCACCCTCCTCCGACTGCAATGGCTACTCTGCATCCGTTGGGTCGTTTGCTGTACCCTGTCCACGCACATGGCAAAGCGAAATCTCCGGATTAGACGGCCAGGGTCCGCGCGAGGTACTGCTGCCGATCAACGTTGACTACATCAGGAAGGCAGAGGATACGGCCAGATTGCGCAGGAAAAATTACGCAAAGCTGCTGGAACGTGGCATGGCATACATGATGGTCAAAGCGTGGGTGTGATCACTTATCGGATCCTTTGATACGGCTGACGTCCTCGCAGGTATGATGAGGACGGGCTAGATCAACGCAGCGTCGCTAGAACCATGGAAAAGAATGACTTCAAAGAAATCGGAATGTACGGGTTGTTGAGCATACATCGACCGGCGCTCAAGTTGACAATCGAGGGGAACCCTCTCAAAGCCAAGGCGGCACCGGGGGAACTCTACTCGCTATACAACGACGAGGACTCGCCGTGGAGGTTGCTCAACAGTCCCGCAATCTGCACCAACTACCTGGTAGACCGCTATCAGAACTCCCCGAGCGCTAACGACTACCTCCGCGTGCAGGCGCGTCTCCTTTCGTATGTTTCAGGCAGGGTAGACTCGGTCGATGCCGCGCTCGAATTGGACAACCTTTCTTCCCAGCGGAACTCCATGCGCAAAGGCATACTCAATGGACAACACTGGTACCTCAATGGGCCTGAGCACCGTGTCATGTGCATCCTCACCTTTTGTGAGGCGTTGACGAAGCACTTCGCTGGAATGGACCTGGCCGACCGGGACAAGCCCTTGGCCAAACCGCTGTCGTATCTAGACTGCTCGATAAACCCAGAGAAAGGGTTCAAACAGCATGAAATGGAGCAGTTAAGCAGCTGGCTTCACCACGTGGTGGTACAGGCGCTTCGCCTAGAGGATCCCAGTAAAAGGTACAGACCACACGGACGCGATATTTCATGTCTTTGGACTAATCGTATGCCAGTTATAACTTCCAGTCCGTCATCATTTGCCATCTCGCCAAAGAATGGGAGCCGCGCGTGATGGAACCTGTGGCCACTGTCCTCACCGACTGCACGTACGAAACCGGTGGCGGGTTTTGCATCGAGTAAGGTGATGTGCAAACGGTATGTGTTCCGAGGGGGGCAATGTTCATCTCTAATCCCTCCAAAAGTAGACCAAATCCATGCTCGACAAGCTCAGTTTCGAGCAGAGAGCTGTATTTTGGGAGAATTGCCTCGCTGGATGTCGAGAGCTGCCCCACTATCATGCCTAGAAGAAACAGGAGTTGATTCTCTTGGAATCCTACGAGGAGGCCCGGATGAAAGGACTCAATCCGTTTTCTCAGGAATACGAAGAGGAAAAGCGAGAGCTTGAAGCGCTAGAAGCGAGAGTGGCATCGCTAGAGGCAGAGGTCGAAGCTAAGGAAAAGAGAAATGAAGGAGCGAGGCAAGGAACGATCCAGTGCATGGAGGAGTGTCAGGAATGGTTGAGGGAGAATCCGAATTACCACGTACCGGCGCTGGTTGCACTTTTTCAAGCGAAAGTGGCCGAGTGCGAGGCCGAGCTCAGCCGAGTATAGCTGAAATAGCCAAGGAGACCAGAAAGTGTGTGCTTCTATGGAATTGGGAGTCTCTATGAACCAATCACTAGATAGAAATTCCACAAGGCAACTCTTGCCACTCAAGTCCATTTGTACCCGGAAGACGTGATCAGATAGTGTCATTATCCTTTTCAATGATCGCCCTGCCACAAGCCAACACGTTGCGCCCGGAAGATGTGATCAGACAGGCTGATTGTCCTTTGTCATAGTCGCTTTGATCTTCAAAACCAGGCCGTCCAGCGATGTGGCCTCACTCAGTACCCGAGTAGCCACCTTCACGGCGGCATCTACTTCCTGCGGGCTACCGCCATCGAGAGCCTCGGAGAAAGAGTACAGCGCGGCGGCGAAGAGCGTCTCCTCGTCAAGGACCATGTTCCTCCCCTCCCCTCCTTGACCTCGTAATGTTCCATTAACTTCACCAACGAAAGAGCAACCCCCGACCGATGTTCAGCTTTGAGTCGGTCTACGAATACTTGGGGGTCAAACCTTTGGCCAGAGCGGCGCTTGAAGAGCGCAAAGCCGCCAGTACGATGTCCTTGGACCATTGTGGGCCGGCTTGGTGGTGTGACTTAGAGAAGCTTACAGACGTACACATGCACACGAACATCTATGTTTGTGATGGGTGAAGCTTCCGGTGAGACTGCCAGCCTGCAGATGGCTCGTTTTCCTTCATTGGTTATGTTTCATTGGCATATGCAGCTTCCCGGAGAAGCGGTGACACCTGATTGCTGGCGTATGCAGCTTCCCGGAGGAGCGGTGACCCCTGACTGCTGGTATATACGCCCTTAGCGCCCACCCTTCGTAGATCATGCATATCATCACTTTTCAGCCTCATCTTAGGTTCACAATGTTTGCTCCTTTAACAGCTTTGACAACGCTACTTACAACTTCAATATCAATATTTCTCTCCCAGTCAACGTTTCCGAACCTTCTTCACAACTCCAGTGTCTTCGAAGCACCATTTCATCAAACAACCTCCATCACGCCGAACCATCATCCGCAGGTCTCACATGCCATTGTCTTTGCCAAGCCCTTAGACCTAAGCAAACATTCGGCCCTATATAAGCAAGCCTGCTATCCACCAAGCCCCTGGACTAAGTCGTAAAACCACCAGTTGCAAATGTTCCTCTACCACACCATCCGTGACACAGTGGCATCTCCTGCCGCGGGACCTAACGCTCCCAGTTTTCAGCCCGGCCCGTCAGCTTCAGAGGATATCGTTGAGGCAGACATGAATGAAGCAACATCAAACTCCACCTCTCCGAGTGACAAAATAGATCAAGTGAAGCACATGCCCGGTGCATACGCCGACGAAGCAGCTAATGCGACACCAACCGATGTCTCGCTAGAGCATCCAAAAGTCTCGCACGCAGATGATGAGCAAGCTCAAAGTGCAAACCACGCACAACGTCTAGACAGTATTGGATACAGACGCTCATGCGTCTCGGTCTCGACGGACTGGTGCAAATCGAAGCTACACCCGCTACTTTAGCCCACTTGAGAGAACTTGCCGAGCACATTGATCAGGCGCCCGAATCAGACTCGGAAGACTCATCGCACGCCAACGAAGTCCGCGCCAAGCAAGCCGTACACAGCGCTTCCAGTGTACCGTATCCGTACCGTAGCAGCCTCTATACGCTACGGTACGGTGGCTAGACTAGTACAGTACGTACTGTGTAGCTGAAAATAAGCTATTTACTGTAGTATACTAGGCACGCGGGTGACAAAATAAGCGAGACTCAATAGCCGAAAATGATCCGATTCCTCACCACCGTACAATTTTGTACTATATATCCGAACGCAGGCCATTTGACGCGATAATATATTGATATAAGGCTGCTGGCAATACTGTAAAATCGTATACAGACTTTTTTTTAGTGTTTTTGTTGGTTACCAGCCTGTCATACGGCCCTCAGCCTCAACCACGTCCTTGAGCCTCTGGGGCATACTCAATACGCAGCGATTAATATATCGCTGCCTTACACTATCCCAGCCCTCTACTGCAAGCTCCTGAGTAGTCTTAATATCCCAGTGGCTATATTTGCGCACGTATTGTTTCATAGGAGACTAAGCGTTTTCAATTGGTAAGAGGTCAGGCGAGGAGGAGTAATTAAAGTAGGAGTTGAGGCTATTTGCCTGCTTCCACGTACGGACAATATTGCTCTTGCTGGTGCCATGGCCTGAGTCGCGATCCTCCTCTAGTACAAAGCTAGGCTGGTGTTTTATCCAAGGCTTAACGATAGGCTTAAGAATCTGATTAATATACGCGCGCTGGGTCATTTTCCTATTAGTATTAGTATTAATATTATAGAAAACTAGTGGCGATTTAAAGTGGAAGCCTACGGTAGCCTATACGTGGAGTTTCTTCTTATCTTGCTCGTCAGGCTCGGTGCTCTCTTGTATACAATTGGCGCAATATCTTTGACCTGGTTTCCGGATAATTCGCAGCTGGCCCTGAGGACCAAAGCCAATATGAGCCTCGTCAGAGAATCGTACGTGATACCAGTCCTTCTGCTGAGGGTAGCGCTCGAGCATGAGCTCTGCGTATTGCTTGCGATTTGCTGCTGTCGCCTTATTAACCTAGCCCTTCTTACAGGTAATACACTTGCGATAGTTAAGGGTTCTTATAGCTTTCTTAATTATACGCGCAGAGGCGTTAAGCCCTAATTTATAAATAAAAGTTTCCTAGCTTATAAAGCGCTCCTCGTAGTCGAGGTCCTTTACTAATTAATTAAGTTTATATAGCTCTACAGGTGATATTAATAGAGGGCGCCCTCGAGTCTCTGTATAAGTAGAATTAACACTAAGTCGCTGGCAATCGCGCCCACTGCGTAGGATCTCCTATCCACGAGCTTTACTAACTCTAAATTGTTTAAATACAAGAGCTTTCTGGCCCTTAATGCCCTTCGCGTTAAGGTACTCGCAGGCGCTAATAATACGATTCTTCTTCGGCGTATTATAGTGTTTGTAGCCAGAGTAGCTATTCTAACTAAGACGAATCGATTGAGCCCGCGTAGTAGGTATACCGATTATTAGTTGTCTTAATAATAGTAGTAAATAAGGTAGTGGGTGAGACGCGTCGCAATCCTTGGCACTGAGTCTCGCTTATTTTGTCACCCGCGTGCTAGGGTATATAGTAGTATAGTACCTAATTAAATTAAATTAGCCTAATTAAGAAGTTACTAAGCCTGATTAGGCGAGTACTAAGCTTAATTTAAATTTATATATTTTAGTCTATCTTTCTGCACGTCCTCGAGCATTATAACTTAGCATTTGTATAGATTTTTTATATTATTTATCCACGCCCTCTACCTTACTAATAATTATACCTACTACTTCTTAAATAAAAGTTAGCGTTTATATATAAACATTTTACCTTTTACCCTTTTCTAGGTGTGGTTTTTAAAATGTTAAGGTTTAAAAAATATAAGCTTAAATGATATTTTATTTTGTAATTCACCAGATACATGGCTGTGAAATATTTTTCTATATGGTACGGTCCTATACTGTATATAAAATATAACCCTACACTACGTACGGTTACGTGACCGTATCTTAGAAGTATCTACGGACCGTAATACGCTACACTGGAAGCGCTGGCCGTACACAACGGGCCTACGGGATCCATCTATACCCCCTCCGGCCGCCGGCACTCCGTGCGCGTCTTGGAGCTTCAGTACCGACCGCGAGACCCGCCCCTGAGACACGTGTGCAAAGCCCCCCCGGGCAGTCGGACGCGTAGTGCAAACCCGCCGTAGGCGCGGGCGTCCTCGGAAGAACCCTATTCCTCCTCCTGCTCAGGACAACACACCGTCTTGGCTGGGTGGAGACTCTGACTCTGATACTGACGCCGACGAGGTAGATATCAGCGAGCTAACGCAGCAGGTTGCGTACTCGGTGAAGCTATCGCAGAAGATAGCACGGCCGTATGCGCGGTTGCTTGAGCAGGATGGGTTTGCGCGGAGCGAGAGGGAGGAGGCTCGGGCGGTGCTTGGGAAGGTTTTGGGTGGGAAGCGTGGTCGTGGTGATGAAATTGTGGAGGGCGAGGAAGAGGAGCGTGGGCGGACGAAGTTTAGGAGGGAAGGGTAGATGGGTGGGAGGGGAGAGCAGTACCACACATTGATAATAGCTCCAACATTATCGTGAACAGTTCATGCGTCTCTAACCGAGTGGGCGTCTCTGTTATTCATACAGATATTTGATACAACCTGCCAAGCGCTTGGAAACTATACACAAGTGAATGAGACGAGGATACGCCGCCCTAAAAGGCAAACCTACCAGACAAGTCCCCCCAGCCGAACCCTCGAGGTAATAATTCATAACGGTATCGCTATAACAATGACCGGACTAGGCGGATGAATCTCCAACTCGCACTCGTCCTACACAGCAGAGTAGACGGCCGTCACGCCTCGTCCGCACTCGACTTTCTGCTCCATCTCGACGTTCCGCCCATTAACCTTGACTTTTGTTCTTGGGGTGATCTGGAAGCGATGCATTTCCTTCTCCCTCTTCTCCCCAAAGAAGCCCAGACCCTTCTCTCTTTCTGCCTCGGCGGCCTGGTCCAACGGTTGGATATAAGTGGGGGAAGGCTGATTGTTACGCTTGCCGGTGCCGATCTGATAGAACTCGTTGTTGCCCCAGAACAGGATGTCCCTTCCCCAGTTCGTGTCGTTGGGCGTGAGCTTTCCAGACCCAGGAGAGCGAGGCGAAGCGGCGGGCACCGCGACGGAAGCTACGTTGTCCATCACAGCGGCTGCGTGGGTGGCCCCGACAGTGATGTAGGCGAGCTTGATGGGGATGACACTTGAGGTTGGCTCATCGTATTCGTAGAGACCGCTGAAGGCGGGCAGTTTGATGGGCGTGGATTGGAGGTGGGTCCAACGACCGTTGCCAAGCTGTCCCGTGAGACCAAAACCAAAGGCCCAGACGTCGGCTTGCACGCGTGTGGAATCGCGGGCGTTGGGGACAGCTTTTATGGCTTCTATGGTTAGGAAAGAGGTGTTGCCGCCGGCGAAGACGTTTGTTACAGAGGCTTGTTGGGCGGTGCCGGCATACAGGCGCTGGGTGGGAAGGAGGGAGGGGGCATCGATGAAGGTGGCCTCTGGGTTGAAATCGAAGCCCAGTTGGCCTGACGAGTTCTGTGCGTGTCAGTACTGGGGTGCCGGGAGGAACAAGCTAGCTTACATCGCCGAAGCCAAAGGCTCGCCCCGCTGCATCGCTGACCAGGCTGTGGAAGTCGCCAGTTGCGATGTGCTGGACAGGAAAGCCCCTAAGTGTGGCGATCTCATGTGGTGCGTCGAAAGGACCTTCGGGACGAGTCTCCCATGTTAGACCTGGAATGCCAAGCTGGCCTTTGCGGGGATAGTCTTGAGTACCAGAGGCGAAGGAGAAGACGCGACCGGTGGACGTCAACATGAGTGCATGCTCCAAGCCAGAAGAGATCTGTGTGACTCGTTCGCCCCAAGCGAGATTTTGTGGTGTGCGGAGGCGGAAGGAGATGTCATTCGATCCTCCCCAGAATGGGATCCAGGAGGTGGACGCGGGCTTGGTGCCCGTCCTCTGCTCTTCCTGCGACACAGGAATCGAGTATACGTCTCCCGATTTCGAAAGAGCAATGATCCGATCTCGCGAAATAGATAGCGATGTCAAGTTCTTGCCCCTCAGCGTTGGTGTTGGCTGTGTAGTCTCTTTCGAGAAAGCGGTCCCCCACTGCAACAAGTCGCCTCTCTCGTCGATAGCAGCACCAAACGCCCTATCCAACTTTATATCCCTCAAAATCTTCCCATCGAAGAATGGTATCCGTCGCGGCGTCCTTATGAATGATTCGTTCGAATCAGGTGCCACCACTTTGCCTGAATTGGAACCCCACGCGTATACTCCAGGGTTCTCCCAGCTTTTCTGCACTTGAAGATGCTGCGAACTAATCAGGTTCCTGTTCTCCTCCTCGGATGTGGCTTTCCGTCTAGGCTTCTCAAAGTTCAACTCTTGCTGCTCCTGTGGCGGCTCCTCGGCGTGCACCTCCCGCAGGAACTTCTCGCCATTGTACCATTGGGCTGCGGTCGCAGTGCCCCAAAGGGCTGTGACGGCGACGACAGAGCGAACGAAATGTTGCTGGCGGCGCTGTGCATATGGGTGGGGTATCGCTTTTGCCCTCGTTTGGTTCGCTTTAGTGGTGATGTTCCTGCTTATGCGCGGGGCATGCGGAGCTCTCAGCGTGGCGCGTGAAAGACATCTGGTGTTGAGCATCGTGTGCTGGTGTGGTATGAGATTGGGTATAGTGGTCGGGCGGTAGACGGGATGGGCTAGAAAGTAGACATTGTAGATAGTCGGAAGTAGTCCTGGGGTAATAAGACCTGTCTTGGTTGGACGATCTGACGCGATATCGGAAGTCAAGTCTAGAACGTCACCATTGGAGAGCTGCAACGATTTCATCCGGAGCAGGCGCAATCACAAATGCGGATCCGGAGCGGCGACCCCACGCTCCGCAAGCGACAGGCGTAGTAGCTTAGTGAACCGTGGCCGACCGCAAGGGAACATTCACGACGACGCAGCGTCCCTGGAGAAAATGTATGAAGATGCATCCTGGTATGCCTCGTTTGTCCCGCGGGCCGTCAAACCCGTCGAGAAGACCAAGCACCGCCGTCGCGAGTCGCGTCTTGAGCAGCCCAGCGTAAGCCCACCGTCCTAAAATGGGTACGTGATGCTGTGTACAATGTATTGATTTGAACAAATGTAGGAGGGTCCCGCTGACGTCGAGCGCGCAGAAGCCATCGTCGAGGCACCAGAGGACCAGCCCGAAAGCCTCCATGGCCCCCCGCCAGCCACCGTGGCCAGACGCGCAAAGTCGTACAGCGACTTCTACGATGTCGTGCGCGCCCATCTGAAGAAGGAGAAGGAGCTGGAGCGCAAGAAGTCGCGGGAGAACATGGCCAATGAATTGGACTTCACCGAGTGGTGAGCGACACCCCAGCGAAGCATGCAAGTGCAGACGCTCACGGTACAGGTACAATGGCGTCCACGACGAACTGCTGGATGCTAGCCACGAAGAGTACAAGCTCCACCACGAGCAGCTGCACCTCACGCGCACCCACCTCGACACCATCATCGCCGACACGACAGCCGCACTCGGAACCCTCTCGTCCCTGACCGCATCCTTCCAGCAAGTGGACGCACAGACGACCGCCTTCCGGACACAATGCGAGGGCCTGATTGAGGACCAGAGACGCATCACAAAGCTTGCAGACGACATGGAGCAGAACCTGCGCTACTATCTGTACCTCGAACCCATGACCAAGAGGCTCAATGCCCCGGGAGCTGCGAACATCGTTCGAGGAAAGGAGTTCACCGACATGCTGGCTAATCTGGACAGCTGTCTTGAATACATGCAGGCGCATGCGAAGCACCGCGAGTCGGCCACATACCGCTCTAGATACCGGCTGCTGCTCACGCGCGCCCTCACGCTCATCCGCGTGCACTTTACAAATGCACTACGAGAGATCGCCGCCGACGTAGCGAAGCGGATAGCAGATCGTCAATTGAACGACACTACATCGTCTGCCTTGTTATACGCCAAGTTCCGAGTAGGCGCACCAGAGCTGAAGAAAATGGGTCTCGAAATACAGAAGCGCGCTGTCTTACCGACTGGCGCCGAAGCAGGGGCGGAAGCTGAATACCAGAGCTTGATGAATGAATTGTACCAAAGCTATTCGGCGACACGTGGGCGGTTGATTCTACCCATGGTTACTAAGAAGATTGGGGAGATTGCCCAAGCGCCAAGTTCTGCTAATGATCTTGTTGCTTTCGCTCGAAGTAGCATAAGCTACATGCGCCGAATATGTTCCGATGAATCCGACCTTTGGGGTGAGTGGTTCGAAGGTGACCGCGGCATGTACGACTACCTCGAAGCCATGTGCGAGCCGTTGTACGACCACCTACGTCCGAGAACCATACACGAAACTCAAATACTCAAGTTGTGCGAGTTGTGTACCTTCATTCAGACTCAGTACATGGAAGAGGATGACGAGGACGAATCGCCTGTAGAAGCACCCAAATTGGACTTTCAAACTCTTGTGCATCCGGCGTTAGAGGACGCGCAAAATCGTTTGGTCTTCTTGTCTCTCGCTACCCTTCGTGATGACATCGAGCGCTACAAACCGAAACCAGAAGACCTGGATTATCCGATTAAGAACAAGAAGCAAGGTCTCTCAGGATCTAGGTCGAACCAACCCGTACTGTCTGGAAAGAAGGCTCCCAGATCCGACCTTCCACCAACCCCTCAAATGCCGAAGACGCCCACGGTAGTCGAGGAAGACGATGCAGATGGAAAGTGGAGCTTCAACACCGAAGCTGCGTTCAAAGACTGGTACCCTACACTACGAAAGGCGATCTGGTTGCTCAGCAAGATCTATCGTCTCGTGCATGTAAGACATCTCTTCACTTGTTCTACCTACTTGCCTGACATTATTTCAGTCTTCCGTATTCGATGATCTAGCCCACCGCATTGTCCACAGTACCACCCTCTCCCTCCGCCATGCCGCTACCCTCATCTCCAAGTCCGCCTCTCCAACCGATGCCGCCCTTTTCCTGATCTCCCACCTGCTCTTACTCAAGCAGCAAATTGTCGCTTTCGACATCGAATTCGTCACTCCAGAAACCGGCCTCCAATACGACTTCTCTAGCATCACCAACACCTTCTGGGAACTCCGGTCGCGCGGGAACCTCTTCAACCCGCGCGAACTCGTCGGCCTGCTCATCCCAAAAGTCGTCGAAAACATGCTCGACGCAAAAGCAGAAGTGGACAGCGTCTTGCGCCAAGCCATCAACGACTTTACCGCGCAATTCGTCGCGCGCATCACCGAGCCCATCAAGTCCAAAGACAGTAAAGGCGTGCTGAAGGTCCCAGTCGCCGAGGCCGCGCCCCGCACGACCAAGATCCGCAAGAATGTCGAGCACGAAACGCCCTTTCTGAGGGTGAAATTGGAAGAGTACATCACCGACTACCGCACGCGCGAGATGCTCGTCGCGGCCGTCATGGAGGCCGTCACGCAGACGTACGAGGACTGGTTCGACACAGCATACACGCCTAGCTTGAACGGGACGGGGCGTAGCAGTAAGGGCAAGGGTCCCGCGGATGGGGTGTGGGACCCCGAGGTGTTCGCGGAATGGTGTGGAGGTGTGTTCAAGGTGGGAAGGCAGGGCTTGGGGCTTTTGGGTCACGAGGAAGAGCGCTTTGAGGGGGGTGGGAGTGATGCCAGCGATGCGAGTATGAGGGCGGGGAGTGAGAGGACGGGCACGGAGAGGACGGGTGGCGCGGGGATTAGGATAAGGATGTAATGCGGATGGGGACGAGGGCGGGGAGAAGGATGTCACATGATATAGGCCATTTTAGCTCAGGAGAGGTGGTGCAGGAGGTGCATACAACAGCCAACATCTCTTCTGAACCTACGGTGCAGGCCACCCTGTCGAGTGCGGTGTTAGCTCGGTTGCATATGCGTCGCTCGAGGTAGCGACATCTCGGCGTCGGCGACTTCTGATTTTGACGTCAGCTTCGGCGACTTTCCATCGGTGCTTTCCAGGAACCTGTCGGCAGTAAAAACATCGGTGGTCGGTCGTCGGGGGTAAGACCTCGCTCGGCGGTTCCGGTCGACTTCCGCCCGTGCATGCAGACAGCCCTATCCAGTATCGGCATTTTGTAAAATATAGCGAAAACATCCCACACGAGGTTCAATTGCGTGATGCAAAGTGAAAAGGCAGGTTCAATTGCAGGACAGCAGATGTTGAATTGATAGCTGGCTACATAGCACGTCAAAACGCCTCTACTATATCGTAGCCCACCCAACCCGAAGTATCATCCATCCACCTTCTAGCTAGCTAGCCAGACCAAATCGCCATGTTGAACTTTTCATGATCCCTATACTCTAAAACGCCAGTCGCAAATTATTTATTCATACAAGAAAGGAAAAAGCAAACGCGATGCGAGGCACTTAAATAGGGAGCGGGAAAGTGACGGCCCATGCGGAGATCTCCTTCTTGAGGCTGTTGATCTCGTCGACGGAGCCGCTGGCGACCTTGGCCTTGAAGTCCTTAAGCTTGTTGGCCTCCTTGGCCAGTTCACTCTGGATCTTTTGCGTGAGCTTGATGACGGTGTCGACGTAGCGGGCGATGCGCTTGAAATCTTCCTCGCCGAGGCCGCGGGACGTCATGGCGGGAGCACCGATGCGGATACCCATGGGCGTGAGTGCGGATTGGTCACCGGGGGTGGTGTTCTTGTTGCAGGTGATGTTAACCTGCTCGAGGACAGCCTCGACACGGGCACCGTCAAGCTTGAGGGGCTTCAAGTCGAGCAGCACCATGTGGTTGTCGGTGCCACCGGTGACGAGCGTGTAACCGAGCTCCGTGAAGGCAACCTCGAGGGCCTTGGCGTTCTTGATGACCTGCTGTTGGTAGGCCTTGAATTCGCCGGACTGAGCCTGCTTCAGGGCAACGGCCAGAGCGGTGATGGTGTGGTTGTGGGGTCCACCCTGGTGGCCGGGGAAGACGGAGAAGTTGATGGGACCCTCAAGGTCGTACAGGGTCTCCTTTCCAGTCTTTGGGTCGGTCTTGCGGACGCCCTTACGGAAAAAAATCATGGCTCCACGAGGGCCACGGAGAGACTTGTGTGTGGTGGTGGTGACAATGTCGCAGTAGGGGAAGGGCGACTTGTTCACACCGGCAGCGATGAGACCAGAGATATGGGCCATGTCCATCAAAAGGTAGGCGCCAACCTTGTCAGCGATCTCGCGCATGCGGGCGTAGTCGATTTCACGGCAGTAGGCCGAGGTGCCAGCCACGAGGACCTTGGGGCGGTACATGAGGGCATTCTGTTCGAGCTGGTCGTAGTCGATGAGGCCGGTCTTGAGGTCCACGCGGTAGGGGAAGGTCTCGAAGTAGGTAGATACAGCGGAGATCCTGTAGCTGGTCAGCACGGTGCTCTCGTCCACCGAGGGATGAGCTCTGCTTACTTGCGCTGCGGGGTCTGGTAGCCGTGGGACAAGTGACCACCGTGGGGCAGGTCCAAGCCCATGAGCCTGTCGTGCGGCCTCATGATGGCCTGGTATGCCTGCAAGTTCGCCGGGCTACCGCTCAAGCATTGGACGTTGACTCCCCACTTCTCCGAGTCCAGACCGAAAGCTTCCAGAGCACGCTTCTGGCAGAGCAGCTCGATCTCGTCAATGTGCTGGTTGCCACCGTAGTAACGAGCACCGGGGTAGCCTTCAGAGTACTTGTTCGACATGGCCGAACCAAGCGCATCGAAGACGGCGCGGGACGTGACATTCTCGGAGGCTATGAGGAGGATGGACTCTCGCTGACGCTGGAACTCTTTTTTCTGTGGCCATTGATTAGCGGTGCCTCGTTGTACGCATCTTGTAGTACGCACCATGATCTCGTCGACCTGGGGATCGAGCTCCACCAAGTTCTTATGCATCAACTGTCGTGAGTCAGTACTATTGTTCTCTCGGTGCATTGTGCGGGATACGTACGTCCTTGTGGGACTCGGAAAGCGCGTAGGTAGACATGGCGGAGGAATTGATGTGCGTCGAAAGAAAAGGGTATCAAGCGGAAGGTCGAAGAAACAGGAGCTGCTGGAGAAGGGAAGCTGTGCGTTCCAGCGGAGCCTTTTGCTATTTGAGCACATGCACCAACGCGGGACCAACAGTGACTTTTTTGCGAGGGGCAGAGGAGCTAGGCGAAAAGCGGCTCTAGCATTCCCCGTCCTTCGGCCGCCGACGTGGACCCTGACTCGGATCCTGCCAATCCACTCTCCAAAGCAACGCGCGGGCGTGGAGGAGAGCATATTCAGCCGTGGATGTCTGCTGATGACCGTGGACAAGAGGAGCTGCGCCGGGGCTTTCCCCCTCAAGAAGACGCGGATTCCTGGTACCGTGCCTACCCGAACGCATGTTTCCGGCCCCGATCAGAGAAGCCACACCATAGCTCGAAGTCTCACCGTTAGTCGTTCCAAAGCAGCCTAAGAATTGTTGTGGGGATTCGACGTCTTCTAGCCTTCGTTGATTCATTCTACGTAAGTACAGTTCATCACATTCCTCCAACAGTTCCATCGTCACCGTTCAATACCACTGCTCTTGTCCATCCAGTGCGTTCAATGTGAAAAAAGACACCAACGCCGGGTATGCCAAAATATGCCGTCTAAACAGCAAGCTGCTGTCTCATCGCATCGCATCGCAAAAAGGGTATGTATAACTGGTTCGAATCGAAGCGCCCAGGCACATAACGCTCCGCGCTGAATATTCACAATGCCTCCACCTATCATGTCGTATTATCTTCCAAACGTGGGCGCGAGTAATTAGTCATTGTCGGTCAGGCGGTCAAGGACAATGATGCTCAATATCATAACCAGCAACCCAATGGTTACGATGATCAGTAACACGAACCCGAACCAACCGAGCACCATGGCGCTTGTTCCGACGCCTGCTTTTACGCTACCGTTTCCGAGGTCTTGCGCTATTGTCGCCGCTGCGACGGAAGCAGTGTGTTGCCACAGGACAGATACGAGGACGAAGATCGATGCTATGAAGATGAGTGCAAGTGCAACTTGGGATACCGGTCTTGAGGGGAAGGGCTTGATGTCGACTTCAGATCCTGTCTCCCTGTCGCGCTCTTCGTGCCATCCCGGGAATGTCGCGAGCAGGACAAAGCAGAAGAACGCGAGGATGATGGCAACGATGAGCAGGTATGGGAAGACGACGGCGTCTTTGAAAGTCGACGCAACCCAGACCAAGTTGAGAGGGTCCTGGTCTACCGATACGCCCTGCACCAGCGCCGTTGCATTGTTGGAACAGATGTAGTCACCGCCATCCTTGTTGATGCAGATACCAAAGTAGCCGACGCGCACGGCGAGTTGTGCGTTGCCGACAATGTTCGCGATAGCGGCCGTGACGCCGGGGTCGACTTGCTCGGTCGAGTACGTGGGTGTGTACTTTTCGTACCACAGAGAGATGAGGAAGATATCCGGTATCAGCGGTGAGGTGGAGGAGCATCCTGCCAGTAATAATGCTACGGTATGTTAGCTGCTGCGCCTCGCATGACTATTCGGTACACTCACATAGTAGTATTATAGCGATTGCTATCAAGATCATAAGCACATGGTGGTAGCCCAGAAACGGTATTAGCCCTGGTGCATGTTAGCGATGTGTCTCTTCATTTCAAAGCGAGGCAAACCAAACGCACGTTGCATGCTCACTGCAAACCGCATGTTCGCCATGTTGTGCTATTCTCCTTCGGTCTCGTCTGGAATGCGGTCCGTCTCCTGCGCCCTCGGAGGGCCGGAGCGTGCGGCCGGTGGAATGCAGTCAGATTCCGCGTGGGCAAGGAATGAGGAACGAGCAGCTTGATGTCTCGACCCTAGGAATGCCAAAGCAGTATGCAGAAACGTGGGGATTTTGCGATAGCGTGGTGGGGAGCTATCCGTTCGGAATGCAACTGCGACCAACAACTGTCAGAATATCTCCTGTCGTAGTAGAATTGGGGGTAAGAGGAGGGTGTGTTTAGCTTAGGAATGTGCTTTCGTCCCTTTGTTCCAGCCCGCGTTCTTTTGCTGCGAAAAATGGTGAGGTTGGGATGCGTTTGTGTGGCTGGGCGAGAAACCAGCCTCCTCCAAATACAAACACGGGCGTCCGGGGCAACCACCAACGCGGGACGTCATCGCGCCCAGCCATGCCCAACCCGCCAATCACACCTTGCGACGCAACAATTAAGCTCTAGGATCCGCGTGCAAGCGTGCATCGGTTCCTTGCAGGGTCGCGAGCTTGACATGGCCGTGGGATTCCCTTTCGTCAACTGCAATCTCCCCCAGCCTCTTCTTTCTGCGCTGCAACGTGGCATGCCGACGCAGGTACAATATTGGTGCTATTGCCACGCAAGTCGCATACTTCTTTTCGACCTTGTTTCCGAACGCGTTGCTTGCCCGTGCGCACGTCTGCGTCGTCTTTCGGCTGTCTTCACCTCATACACGGTGGTAGCTGTGTAGTCTCAAAGCATTCAAGGAGATCAGAAGCATCATGAGCAGAACATTACCCTCTGTCACCACCGCGGACTGCAAGGCCCTGTTCGTTTGTCGAGGGAGCAGCAGCGCTAATGAAGGTAGTAAGGACAGCAGCGGGTGTGACCAGGTCGTCCTGTGGAGCGCGTGGGTTGCCCCAGCGGGGTGTAGTAAGTGTGTTGAGGCTTATAGTTACTTAGCTGTCTTTATAAGCGTAGGCACAGAATATAAACTGTAAATAAGTAATATATTACCACTTTTTTAATACTTGTAAAAATTTACTAAGTAGATTATTATGTTAATATAAGTTAAAATAGAATTTTAAGGGGAGGAATACAAAAGTAGGTTTAATATAAAACTACGCTACATTTATAAACATATTTACTATTTACTAACATAACAAACGTACTTTACAAGGGAGTGTATTATATAAGCGAGTATATTACTCTGTTAAGATCTTGCTAAAATATACTATTAATAATAGTATAACGCAATATCTTAACTACCTATAGAGACAGGCAAATGTTAAGCCCTTTAGGATAGCTAGTCCTAAAGAGACTAAGGTTGGTTCTTAGGCAAGAGTACTAATTAGATAAGAAAGAATTATTAATATCTTATACGTATTAATAAGTTATTAATACTAAAAGCAGTACGCGATTACAAATAAATTAACTAAAGCTTAAGTATAATTTAAATAATAAATTAATAACTTAGGTTAAATATAAATATAAAAGGGCTATACTTAGCGTTTCTATATATATAACTAATCCTATAATATCCTATAGTTCCATACTATCCTAAACGTGGTACGTGTGGGATCCTATGGTACAGTCACGTGATTCTAATGTCTCATAATTTTGGCGTGTGAGACATCATGGGACATTACATAATCCTTAGTAGGGCGATGGCGTTACCTTCTATTATAAAGTGTCTAATATTATTCTATTAAATCTAGAATTTTAATATCACCTCTCCTTTTTCTTCTGCAAGTCTTTATACATTAATTAATATTTTTTAAAGTACTATCTATTATTATTTTATTAAAATTAAATAAATACTATTAGTTAAGTTATAATGGTTGCCTACAAGTACTGTGCGAAGAAGGATCTAGTATATAAAATATTATTCTTAAAAGTTTAGTATAGGAATTATTATAAAAGTAGTATTACAAAATGCAAGCTAGTAGAACCTATAGTTTTGAACTTTTTACGCATCTACTCCAAGGTTAATTATTTAAAGTAATTAGAAGAGGCTACTGCTATAAAAAAAAAAGGTAACTATAGTAATGCTATAGGCTACTTGTGTAAAAAGAAATTATTTATTAAAGTAAAAGTAATTACTTAAAGATTATAAAAATAAATTGTTAGCAGATTTAATGTAGTTTATTAAGAAGATTAGATAGTTAGATGGTCTTAAGGACCTTAACTAAGATATTATTTAGTTAAAGAGTAAAATAATAGCCAGTACTCTTTTTTTTTAATTAGGTAGTTTATCCTCCTCCTTTTAATTCTAATACGCCTGATCCTGCGGACGCTAAAAATATTACTTTAAGTCCTTAAATATGTTTTAATAGTATTCCTAAATTTTTTATTAATAGTTTTATAGCTATTTCTTTAGTTCCTAAGTGTTCTCGCTATACAAATATGTTTTCTATTTAATAAGGTACGTGCGTGACTAATTCGTATACTATAGTAGCTATTTAACTTCGATTTTGTTTTCTTCCTTAGGTTAGTAATGGAAAGCTGTTTTTACTAGTGTCTTAGGGTCTACGGGTTTTAATTAGTCAATATAAAATACTAAGTGTATCTTTGCATCTAGTAATAGTTCTAATTAGTAGTTAACTAGGAATACTTATTAAGAAATAAAAAATAATTTAACTTTAATATAATTTAGTTTCTTGTGTTTCTTCTTTTAGGTTTAAAAATTCTTTATAAGTACATATGCTTTATCTCCCTTCTTTAGCAAAGGTGTTATTTTTTATTTTTAGTTTATATAAGAAATACTTTGGTATTAAGCCTTTTTAAAATTCTTTTAAATTTATTCGTGTATCTTTTTTATGATTTCTGCCATATTAATCGCTTCTTTTGTCTTAATTATTATAATAAATGCTTAATTAAAGATATATAGGCGGCTTTTGTGGTTTGTATAGAATAGTGTATTTCTAGTTATTACTAATACTTTGTTATTGTATGCTAGTTATGCCATAAGTAATAAGGAAATCTAGTTATTCTTCTAGTCGTTGTAGTAGATACGTAGGTACGTTTTAATTATCTAATTTATACGTTATTTTTAACCTTCCGTCTATAGATAATATGCTATTAATATTTTCTGTTTTATTTTGATAAGTGCTATAAGCGTTATTTAATAGTTTAAGATAAAGAGCTTATCTTTATTGCCAATAATTATCTTTAGAATGCTATAGTATTATATAAGTTAATCTAGAATAAGAAATGCTAGTTCTTTAGCTATAGTCATTTTCTTATAAGGTAGTAATTCCACGTATTTAGTGAATCGACAAACGATTACTAATATAGCATTATATCTTATTCTATTCGATGGGGTTTTTAACTTAGGTAGCCTAACTATTAAATCTATAGTAATATCTTCTTATAGTACTTTAGGTATCTAGATTGCTTGCATCTCTTTATATTTAAGGTGTATGGCGTGCTTGTTTTATTAGCAACTTATATATTGTTAGATGTATTTCTTAATTGCTTCCTGTATTCCTCTAAATAAGTAATTCCTTTAGATAAGTTCCATTATTTTTCTAATTCCTAGGTGTCTATATGCAGGGTTATCGTAGTATTTTTATATAATCTTAGTTTATAATTCCTTAGGTACTTTTCGTGTAATAATAAAGAGTTAGTTAAGTTCTGCTATAGGGTCTAATAATCCTTTATTATTTTATTATAGAATAGTAAAGTATATCTTAATTTTATCTTTTACTGAATCTCTGCGTCTACTTAAGACGTCTACTTGTCTATTTTCTTCGCCTAGCGTATATATAATCTTAAATTTATACTATCCTATAATCTCTGCCTAATTTGCCTAACGTGGTGTTAGTTCTTTTACAGTTATAAACTTTAAAAGATTCTTATAGTCTATAAAAATTATTAGTTCTAAGCAACTATGTACATAAATTTTTAATAATTAAGTACTTTTATAAACGCGTAAAGTTTTTTATTATATATATTGTATCTTAACTCTCCGTCGATTAGTTTTCTTAAGTAGTAGGCTATTAGGTAGTAATACCTATTCTAGAATTGTTTTTCACATGCAACTATAACTTAGTTACCAGTATTAGTTTTAAATTATAAAGGTTTATTATCTCTAAAGTGCACTAGTACGGGTGGAATAATATAGATAGTTTTTAAGAGTTATAATAATATTCTACATTCTACTATCTATTTAAAGGGTATATCTTTTTTTATAAAGTTAGTAAAAGGTATTATAATTTTAGCGTAGGCCTTGATAAATTACTTATTAAATTTATAGAATTTTGAACAATCTTAAATATCTTTTATCTTTTTTAGTCGTAGCTAGTTCTTTACGCATTTAATTTTATCTAGACTTACTTATCTTCCTTCTATGCTAACGATGTGTCCTAGAAATTCTAGTTTTTATATATAGAATTTGCATTTCTTTGGCTTAATCCGTAGGGGTACCTAATCCAGTGCTTTCAGTACTATCTGTACATGCGGTACGAGATCTAATTCATTTTTAGAAAAGACAAGAATGTCGTTTATATAGGTAATAATAAATATATCTAGATAATTACGTACGATATTATTAATAAGTGCTTAAACGGTTGCTAGTGCGTTAGTAGGTCTAAAAGGTATAATTATATATTTGAATAGTTTATAGCGTATTTTAAACGCTATCTTCTACTTATTACCCTCCTTAATTTATATAGAGTAGTTGTTGAATGGGCTATACTAAGCTAAGCATATCGCGATATGATAGGGCTAGATAGTTGTACGATGGTACGGGTGAGAAAAGGGTCTGGTATTCAAGTCTTGTCTGTCTATTCTACGTACGGAGGAAAGGGGGTTATAAGGATTGATGCTCGCGCACGGTGACTATGGTCTGTTCCTTTGCCTGTGCGGTATTACATAACCATTGTCACCTGTCTTAAGACATCGCATTAGGTAGCTGCCCGTACTGCGTACGGACACTTTATAAATATAGACTTTGTGAGTAAACCTATATCCAAATTCGGTATATAAACCAGAAAAGCACTAATATAGTATATATATAAGAACCTAATAATCCTACACCTTTAAAAGCAAATTAAAAGGCCTTAAACAGGTTAGAAAAATCGACCCTTATTTTACTAAGTTAATACGTTGTTCTGGTGCTTGCTAAGCACAGCGTAGGTTAATAGCTATAATTAACTAGATGGTTCCTATAATTCTATATTTTACCCTTAACTATAACCCCACTATTGGCTATGCTATTAAAGTTTTGAAAAAGTACCTAAAATGATTTGTTATTGATTTTGTTATCCCACTGTATGAGGGTAAGATAATGCTTAAAATCTATAGATGCTAAGAGATAATTACCCTTTATATCCTTTAAAGAGCTAATTACGATATAATATTAAGACTGCCTTAGTTAAGGAAGTACAACCCTATAGTTAATTAGAAATAAAAGAAGCTATCCTTTAAACACTATAAATATGCACTATAAATAAGATTTACGTATTAATAGAGTATAATAGTAGATAAGAAAGCTATTAATAACTTAGTCTTATAACTAGAAGCTAATAAACACGAATTACCCTTAGTAGACGCTAGTAAGAACTACTAGTTACGTATTATTGTATTGTTACGATCACGAACCCTACAGGAACAATGGAACCAGATAATTACGCCAAGAGGGTCATTATTGGCGGAATAACCGTGCCAGAGAAACACACAATAGCGCGGGGCAGCTTAGGTTAGCAAGCACGTGACAAAGTCCTATATAAGTAAAAAGTCCCGCATAAGAGTTAGGACTATAGTAAGTCCTAGGGACTACCTTTAGGAAATGGATCTTAGCGGGACTATAATAGTAATTTAGATAATAGTAAAGAATAGGATAGATAGTATATAGTCTAATAATTTCTTTATACTTCTCCTACTCTTCGTAGTTAGTTATTCTATAGTTTATTATATAATTAAATTATCCTTAAAACCTACCTTATAGCTATCTTTAGCTTTTAATTACTAAATATCTGTAAGACACTTCACCCTTAACCTATCCTTCCCTAACCTAGACTAGGCTTAGGTACGTAGAGCCCCTTATAATACTTTAACTACCTAAAAGTTTAAAATAATAAAAATAGCTATAGTAGCTACTATAGTAAGGGTCTTAATAAGAAGCACGACTTCTAAACTAATTATAAATATTATAATAGTATTAGCTAACTAGGCTAATAAGATATAGCAGCTTAAAAAGTAATTAGTAAAGCTAATAACTTATATTCTAGTTATTATAACTACGGGGAGGATATCCTTTAAGGTCCCTAAAGTCTATAAAAGTAAAAGAGAAGGACTTAAGACTTTTCTTATAAATATAGAACTATACTACTAATATAATAAGGATGTCTTTAGAACTAAGTAGGCTAAAATCCTAGCAGTAGGCATGTATATAAAGGGTAAGATAGCTAAATAGCTCTAACCACTTACTAAGGATTACCTAGAAAACAAAGATAATATTTTAGAATATAGTAATAAAACTAAGAAGTTGTTTAAGGACTAGGCATCTTTTAAGAAATAAATCTAGATTATATTTAAAAAAGTTAATAAAGAATAACAAGGTAAACGTAAAATCTAAAGGCTTAAATAAATAAAATTAGCTAGTACGTACATAGCTAAGTTTAGACGCCTCTAAGTTAAGATTAATTAAGATAACGCCCTACTTTAGGTAGCCTACTATAACAGACTAAAAGAAAGTGTTAAGGACAAACTTACTTATCACGATAAGGTAGACAACCTAGAGGAACTTATAAAGCTAGCCGTGTAGATTAATAATAGACTATATAAATAATAGTTAGAAAAGTAAGAAGGTAATTATATCTAACCTAATATTAAAAGGAGAGAAAAACTATAAAAGGACTATAATAAAGATATTGTAATAGCTAATAAAGCTTAAGAATAGAAACTAAAGAAGTAGCCAAAAAAATATAAGAATAGACTTTTTAACTAAGAATAAAAATAATGCTTTAAGGAAAAAGTATGCTTAGGATACAAAGAATAAGATTACTTCAAAAAAAATTTAAAGAATAATAGTAGATAAAGTAAAAAAGCGTAAATTATCTAAGTAGTAATAGTTATACTACGGGTACAAACACCTATACTACTAAAAATAAATAAAGAAAATGTTTCTAATATAGAACTTAAAGTTCTAGAGACACTAAAAGAAATCGAATAGAGGATAGTACACAAGTACGAGGTCTTTCTCTAACTAGTAAAAGGAAACGGCAAGGTGTATAATAGTTAAATACATACACCTAAGGATTACACGCAAAAAATTAAGCTTCAAGAGCTAAGGGCTATCTTAACCTATAAAATTACTACTAAATACTAAGGAAATATGCTAGTACTAAGATAGTAGATTAGAATTTAAAAATTATATAAGTTGGTAGCCTAGTTCTTTTGTAATAAAGAGAATTATTAACTACACGAGATAAAAAGGGAACTAGTAGTAATATTATAAAGAAATTCTAACCATAAGTTTATTAATAATTATAAACTATTAATAACCTGCTATGAATATTTCCCTAATAAATAGTTACGATACTATAAAGAATTAGGATAGTAGAAGTACTTTAATAATAAATGCTAAATGCACGAAGCATATAAAGAAGCTATAGGCTAGTATCTTAAAGGCATAAACGCAGGATTAGTAATAACTATAGGAAACTAATAAATAGAGGACACGAGCCCTAAGCACCTACGATAGATTAGATAGCTAGACTATAATAGGGATTGCTTAGCACACCTATATTAAAAAGAATAAATAGTAGTATTAGAAATAACACTATTGTATAGAGAACTAAAATCCTAGGAATGTCTATCTACGGGATATAAAAGATATGGAGAATTCTAAAAGGAAGAAAAGGTCTAGTAAATTAAGGATACTAAGAGCACCTATAAATTACTTTACTAAAAGTAATAAAAGAAGCTATGCGAACCTAAATTAAGAAGATAAAGGCTTTTTAAAATGCTACTAAGTAAGCTAATAATAAGTTAGGAAACTAGAACGCTACTAGGCAAAAGACCTTACTAGTAGAGGCACGACTATAAAGGTAAAAAGGATAAAAATAGGCACGAATAACCTATAACTAACTAAGAAAGTTACTATTAGTAGTTACTAAGTAACAGCGCTAATAGACCCCAGAGCGACTAAATATCTAATATCTCTAAAAATAGTAAAAAAACACAATCTGCCGTACTAAAACAAAGAGACACTAGTATAAGTAGAAATAGTAGACAGGATAATATCCTAAGAATATAGCAAAGGCTAGTTACGCCTTAAAATAATGCTATTACCTATTAGCCTAAATAAATTTTAGAGCTAATATAGCTTCACGATAATGGATCTTAGAAGCATAAAAGTAATTATTAGCTATAATTAGCTTTTAAAGTATAATCCTATTATTAACTAGTAGAAGAAGATGCTACTTAGCTAAAGATCTACGCTAAAGGTTACTAAAGTATATAAATTACAAAAAATATACCTATTAACCCTAGATGCCCTCGTAGGACGGATTAAAGGACAAGCTATATAACTTTTAGCTACTAAGATTATAAAAGTTATAGAAGAAAATCTAGGCTAAGTAAGACTAATATAGGTTTAATACTTAGGCCTAAGAGAAGAAGTAAAAGCTACTAAAATTTTACTAGAATACTAAAAATATATAGAACTCTTTAAAGAAATTAAAGGAGAAGAACTACTAAAATACTAAAAATAAAATTATAAAATACCTTTAGTAGAGGGCACGAAACTACGCCTAGAATAACTATAACTAATATTTATAGACTAGGAAAAAGAAGTATAAGATTACTTAAGGAAGAACCTAGTAAAATAGTATATTTAAGAAAGTTAGAGCCTAGTGGCTTTTCCTATATTTTAGGTACCTAAGAAGAACGGTAAAATGCGACTTTATATAGATTATAAATAGTTAAATAAAGCTATAATTAAAAATTAGTACCTACTATCCTTAATTATAAAGCTCATAAATAGACTCCAGAAAGTTAAATAGTTTATAAAATTTCATATGCGTGACAGGTATTACTACGTATAAATAATTAAGGAATATAAATATAAGACTGCGTTTAGGACCTAATATAGCATATATAAGGACTAAGTAATACCTTTTAGACTAATATATGCACCTGCGACGTTTTAGACGCTAATTAATAAAGTACTATATAAATACCTAAATATATTCTGCATAGCTTACTGTTAAGATCCCAAAGGGGTAGCTGGTCCCTAAGGGGCTAAGGTTGGTTCTTGGGCAGGAATACTGATAGGACGGGAGAGGGTCGTAGTGATAGCTTGCGCTTGTCACTAGGGTGTTAGTATTAAAGGTAGGTATAGCATAATTAAATCAACAAGGTTGCTTATTTAGATCTAAATAATAGATTAATAAATAGGTTAAATACAAGTAGAAGAGACTCCTCCTTGCGTTCCTATATACTTCTCCTGCTCGACATGCTCGAAGCGAGCATAGCGAGCAGATATCTTGGCTCCTGCGTCCGCTCGACTTGCTCGAGCCGAGCACATCGAGCAGTCACGTGACCTCCTAGTACTGCGCCTCCATTGGTCACCTGTAGACCATAGGCGTCCTAGAGCCTAGCCAAGTGTCTATAAGATTAGATCTTAACATCATCCCCCTCCTCTAACTAATCCGTCCTCGGATTACCTAACCTGTCCTATTAATTAGTTCAATGATGTCCATGGATGGATTGGATTAACGAATCAATCCATATCCATCTAATCCAAACAGCCCATGGAAATCTAATCCATCTACGTAGATTGTTCTACACCTAATTAGGCGTTGTCTAGACCTAATTAAAGTATTAAATTAGTAGTTTCGTTGTCTAATAGTTTTCCTGTGGCTTGTTAAGGCAAGCGACCCAAAAAATCGCAATATTTAAATTTAACCTTACTTAGTTTAACGAAACTTTTATAACACCTGTTTAATAGCTCTAAAATGGTTAAAGCTACTTTTATTTAGTATTTTCTTAAATCCCACGACTTATCTTTGTTAGTTATCTAATTATCTATTAAAATGCGCCTTTGGTTAGATGGCAAGCGCCTACGGCACTAACGTATAAGGACCTCTTTAGAGCCACCTGTAACAGGAACAATCGCTCGTCGACACGAGAACCCTTGGCTAGTCAAGACAGGATTCGAGATCATCCGAAAACCGACACTCATCCGTATCGGACCAATTTCGGATCTATCAGACCGATGGGGAACTACGAATCCGATTCGGACCTATTTCGGATCCATCAGACCGACGGTCAACCTATGGCAGTTATGTGCTAGCTAGCCATCTGGGAAGAGGTGTATTTAGAGGAGCTTGGGGCCTTTGTAGTTCAGTACCTTTTCCGTATCCTTTCGTACCAGGCCTATAGGCACTTAATTCATTCGAGGCTACATTCTTATACACGCACTCCCACATGCCTCTGCTAGGAGATACGCCAACATCGATCCTTTGAGTGACCTGCGCCGATACACCACCTAGTGTCTCTCTACTTACGCTAATAATTATAGAAGCTTCGGAGGCTATTAAGACGCCTATTAAAGTGGTAAAACGATAGATTAAGTTAAATCCTGCGTTGTTGTAAACCTGTAAGCGTGTCCAGGCGCTAGAAGTGGCGTTAGTGCTGGACTTATAAGACTCCCTATAACTATCTGTTCTATTAACTTAAAGTGGCCAGCAGAGTAGCAGTACGTACGGTATAAACTTATAGTTACTTAGTATGTCTATTAACGATGTTTGTGGCTCTATTGCTGACCCCGTTACTGTAGATACTAGTGTTAATAATTAGCTTAATTCTTAATTAGAGGTATTAGAATTAACTTTGTAATATACTACCTTAATTTAATTAGCATTAGCTAGAGACTTTGTATATGCTATAAGACGCCGCGAGATTAAGATATTAAGCTTTAATTACTTTTAGGTTAACCTTACTAATAACTAGGCGTTTAATACTTATACTAAGGTATACGATCCTAAAGGGAGGCTTAACTTATAGATCTGGAAGTACGGCGTCCTACTTAAAAGCACGGATAAGAAGATATTTACTTAGTTCTTCTTATATAAATCGTGCTATATTAACTGCTTTAAGGCGAAGATCCTTAATATAAGAAAGGGGTGTGGGTTAGTTGCTAGCTATCTTAAGAAATATAAGATCTTTAATCTAAATCGTCGGCCCCTTATAGGGCAGGATAAGATAGATTAGTTTGCGCTTAATATATCTTCTCTAGAAGGTTTAGCTACTATTAATGCTGCGGCGTCTTCCTTTAACGTTGATAAGTTCTATTAACTTTTAGTTAGATAGATTATTATAAGCAGGATCCCCTTTATTAAGCTAGATGCTGAGGAGCTCCGTAAGGTGTTTTAGTATCTTAATTTAGCTACAAAGATGCCTCGCGCAATCCCATCTCGTAATACAATAAGGCGTAGGATCTCCGTGGAGTACGCACGTTCGAAGGATGTGGTTGCTGCCTACTTAGACTAAGCTATTACAAAGATTTACCTAGCCTTTGACTTATAGACTTCTAGTAATAATAAGTCGTATAATAGTGTTGTCGCATAGTTTCTTAGTAAGAAAAGTAATCTATAAAACCTTCTCCTTGCTCTTAAAGCTATAAAAGATGCCTATACTAGTAGAAATATTGCGGCATCGCTATAGGGGGTTATTTCCTACTAGGGGCTTTAAGACCGCGTAGGATATCTTACCTCTAATAACGCTGTAGCTAATAATACAGTAATAGACGCTCTAGGGGAGATTTTTAGGGAGAATTAGCTTAATTTTAACTCTAAGTAGTAGCGTATAAGGTGTATAGGGTATATCTTTAACCTTGTCGCGAAAGCGCTAATATTCGGAGCTAATATTAGTGGCCTAACTTAGGCAGAGGAGGTGGTATTTTTTAAGTAATATAAAGCTTATAGGACTGTTAGAAAGCTTCGTAATATTATTAAATAAATTAGGAAAAACACCTTAAGAAACGCTAGGTTTATTACTACTTAGGAAGTTTATCCTGGATAGGTGCGATTGGATGGCCTCACAAGACCTTTACAGTTAATACTTAGTAACGCTACCTGCTAGAATTCTATATACTTAATAATTAAGTAAGCTATAGTGCTTAAAGAGGTGCTTAACAACTTTTATAGAGACGAATTATAGTCTTTTAATAATACTAGATCGCAGCGGCAAAGTGGTAGCTAGTAGAGTTAATCTATTAGCTACTATTAACTAGATCTCCGTCTTTTTATGGCCAAGTGGTAGTACTTAAAGGAGAATCTTAAGCTTTTTAAACTTTTAAACGAGCTTACTTTGCGCCTCTAAGGTTATTTTAGTAATAGTAACAACGATCCTTAAGAGTATAGTAATATTAGATAATTATACACTTCGCTAGACAATCTCCTAACGGACTTTAAAGCTTAAGAACTTTAAGCACGAATAGATAGAGATATCTAGCTTAAATAGCGTCTTTACAAAGGCTAGGAGATGGCATCGAAGTACTACACCTTGTTTATAGAGTCTCCGGCCTACACGGTGGCAATCGTCTTAGATCCTACCTAGGGCATGGATTATATCCGTTCTTAATAGGCAATAGAGCATCTAACTTGGCTAGGTATCGCACAAGGATAGATCAAAGAGCTGTATAACCGTAATTATAAGGATAGAATAATACTTAACTAATAAAAGATAGACCTATCTTTTTTTAAGACTACCTAAGCGCTTTTAAGATAGGAGACCTTTGCGCGAAAAGGTCGAGCAAAGGTAAATAAAAAACGATAAGTAGATAGCGACGAGTTAGTAAAGTACCTTAAGCTCTCTTAGTTCGCTATTAATGTTCCTCCTTTTATTTAGTGGTAATAGGATAAGTAACGACAACGCTGGCCGAGAGTATCTTAGATAGCTTTTGACGTACTTTCTGCCATGCCTATGAGCGATGGACCTAAGAGAGCTTTTAGCGGCGCAGGTAACCTTATTATAAAGCCCTGTAATCGTCTTAGTGACGATATTATAGGGCATCACGAGTGTATGGCTTCATAGGAGAGGGCAGGATTAATTAAGATTAGTAATAACTCTGTAGAGGACTTAGACAAATTAGATAATATAGATAAGGAAATATTAGACTAGAACTTTACGCGCTGTTTTTTATAGTGCCCTTTTCTCCTATATTAAAATACTAAGGCACTTTATTAATCTATTTCTACTATATTGTTAATAAGGTGTTAATATGTTATCTAGTTCGAGTGCCTGCGTGGCTAAAGTAACGATTCTTAATACTAAAATAGCTGTTAAGATAGATATACTTAATACTGAACGCTAGAATAAGCTTTTGCGACATCTGTAGCGTCTAATAGTGCAACATAATAAGCTTAAACCGGATGGATTAGATTTCCATGGATTTTGTGGATTTTGCATGGATGGATATCCAATCCATCCGTGAACATCACTGAATTAGTTAAAGTCTGGTGACCCCGCACTTATTTAGTTCTTACTATAATATCTTCCTTTAAGGCCCGCGCTATCCGCCTTAGCTTTAAAATTTATTATAATAGTGTCCTTTATCCTATCTCTTGTAATTATTATCTTTTATTTAACACTAATTATATTATTATGCCTTCTTTTAATTCTAATGCTTATTTAAAGTGTGCCGAGTGCGTACGCTCTTTAAAGCCTTATGTTAACTTGTTATAGGCGTCCTTAGATAAAACCTGTAAGGAGTATTAAAAGAAGGTAGATAAAGATAAAAGGTTGCTAGCAGAAATTTTAACGCGGCTTCTATAAAATAAGAAAATATTAAAGCAAGCTAAAAAGCGTGCTAAGTAAAAAGTGTAATATTTAGCGTTAGAGATAAAGGCTGCTAGAGAACTTAAAGTTAACGCTAACCTTAGTAATTATCCTGTGGCTGCGTCTAGGATTAGGCTCTCTCCTCTCTTGTGGTCTACGATAGGAATATTAGATAACTTTACTAATGCTCCTTCCTTGTCTGTCGCGTAGTATTCTCCTTTAGTATTATCGTGGCATAAGTCTCGTTCCCGTTAAAGCTTTCTCTTATTACTCTAGTATAGTAGTAGTAATTGTAGATCTTGCTTCGCGCTCTTTTTAGGAGTTGCTAGCAATTCTTACAGAGTTTAGACTTAGGTTCCTATGTGTTTTCTAAGTGTGGGTAGTCTTTCTACTTAACTAACTATTCTTATAAAAACTTATTATCTTAGAAGTCTTCTTATCCTACTTCTTTATATCCTAGGAGTGTTTTAACTTCAAATTCGTTTTCTTCCTCTAGCTAGTAATAGAAGGTTATTTTAACTAGTGTTTCGGGATCCGCGGGTTCGAGTTAGTTTATATAGAATACTAGGTGTATCTTTGCGTCTGGCAGTAGTTCTAATTAGTAGTTAACTAGTAATATTTATTTAATAATAAAAAATAGCCTAACCTTAATATAGTCCAGTTTCTTGTGCTTTTTCTTCTGGGTTCGAAGATTTTTCGTAAGTAGATATGCTTTATCCCCCTTCTTTAGCTAAGGTGCCGTTTTTCTTTTTTGGTTCGTGTAAGAAATACTTTGCTATTAAGCTTTCTTAAAGTTCGCTTAGAGTTATGCGTGTGTTTTCTTTATATTTTCTGCTATGTTTATTACCTCTTCTGTCTTAATTATTATAGGAAGTGTTTAGTTAAAGAGATATAGATATTTTTCGTGGTTTGCATAAAATAGTGTGAATCCTGTTGCTGCTAATATCTTGTTGTTGTATGCTAGTTGTGCCATAGGTAGTAAAGAAATCTAGTTATTTTTCTGGTTGTTGCAGTAGATGCGTAGGTACGTTTCGATAGTTTAATTCGTACGTTCTGTCTATCCGTTGGTTTGTGGATGGTATGCTATCGATAGCTTCCGTTTTGTTCTAATAAGTGCCATTAGGGTTATCTAATAGTTTAAGGTGAAGAGTTTGTCTCTATCGCTAATAATGGTTTTTAGAATACCGTAGTGCCGTATAAGTTAGTCTAGGATAAGGAATGCGAGTTCCTTAGCCGTAGTTATCTTTTAGCATGGTAGTAATTCTACGTATTTAGTAAATTAATAGACAATATTTAGTATTGCGTTGTAAGTAATTCTGGTTGCAGGATCTCTTAATTTTAATAGTCCTATAATAAAGTCTATAGCGATGTCTTCCTATAGTGCTATAGGTATCTAGATGGCTTATATTTCTCCGTACTTGAGATGTATTGCGTATTTATTGCGCTAGTATTCTGCATATTTGCGTATGTAGGTTGCTATGGCTTCCTTAATTTCTTTAAAGCTATAGTTCCTCTGGATTAGTTCTATCGTCTTTCTAATTCCTGGGTGTCTGTATGCAGGGTCGTCGTGGTATTATTATATAACCTTTATTTGTTGTTCCTTAGGTACTTCTCGTGTGAGTATAAGGAGTTAATTAAGTTCTGCTATTAGTTCTAAGGAATTGTTAGGGTTTTGCCTTAGTATTACCGAGTAGGTTTTAACCTTTTCTTTATTATTATTTATTCTACTAAAAGTATCTGCTCGTCCGTTTTCTTTGCCTAGGGTGTACATAATTTTGAATTTGTATTATTCTAGCGTTTCTAACTATCTTTCTTGTCGTTAGTTTAGTTCTTTCGTGGTTATAAAACGTGTAAGATTTTTGTAGTCTGTAAAAATTATAAGTTTTAAACAACTGTGTGCGTAGATCCTTTAGTGTTTAATAGCTTTTACTATTGCAAGTAGTTCTTTGTCGTGTACTTTATATCGTGATTCTTCTGGTGTGAATTTGTGTGCGTAGTATATAATTAGGTGCTATTTGCTATTCTTTTCTTGCTTTGCACATGCTCTAATCGCTAGATTACTTACGTTTGTTTTAATACGTAATGGCTTGTTATCCTAGAAGTATATAAGGACTAGTAGCGTAATGCATGTTTCTCGTAGTGTTTAGAATGCTTATTCGCATTCTTCTGTCTAATTAAAAGGTTTATCTTTCTTCGTAAGGTTCGTGAGTGGTAGTGTGATCCTAGAGTAGTCTGCGATAAATTATTTATTAAATCCTGTAAATCTAAGAAAGGCTTATACTTCCTTAAGGTTAGTAGGTAATTTCTATTTCTTTACTTCCTTAATCTTTAAAGGGCTTACTTAAATACCTTTAGTGTTAATAACATGTCCTAGAAACTCTAGTTCCGTAACATGGAATTTGCATTTCTTAAGTTTTAATTATAAGTTAGCGCTATCTAGCGCTTATAGTACTATTTATACGTGTTGTACATAATCCTTCTCTTGTTTAGAGAATACTAGGATATCGTTAAGGTAAGTAACTATAAATATGTCAAGGTAGTTTCTTAGTACGTTATTAATTATTACTTAGAATATTGCTAGCGCATTTGTGAGTCTAAAAGGCATAACTTAGTACTTAAATAGTCCGTATCTAGTTTAAAAAGCTATCTTCCACTCGTCACCTGCTGCTATTCGTATAAGGTGGTATCTGTCTTATAGGTCGAATTGTGTGAATATCTTAGCTCGTCCTAGCCTGTCTTAAGACTCTTATATATTTAGTAGTAAGTATCTATTCTTAATTATTATATCGTTTAGCCTTCTATAGTCAATGTATAGACGTTATGTTCTATCCTTCTTTATAATAAATATTAAGAGTAATACTGCTAGAGATTCTAACTTGCGTATCTATTACCTTTTAAGGGCTTTTTTTAGGAATTCGCGTGTCTATTGGAGTTCCTTTGCGCTCTGTCCGTATAGTGGTCCAAAAGGTGGCGTTTTTCCTTCTTCGAGAACAATGCGATGGTCTCGGTGTATATGCTTAGGAAGGGCATTTGCTCCTTTCTCTTCCCAAAATAAATAACTCTATTCTTTATATTTATTAGAGATATTAAGAGGTGTGCTATTCTCTTCGTGCTTACGCTTTATAACCTAGTAGTTCCTGCTAGCGTCTGCTAAGTTATTTTCGTGTTTATTAACTTTTAGTTATAAGACTATATTATTAATAGCTCTCTTATCTACTATTATGCTCTATTAATGCGTAGGCTTTACTTATAATGCATAATTATAGCGCTTAAAGGATAGCTCTTTCTTTTCTTAGTTAATTATAGGGTTGTGCTTCCTTAACTAGGGTAATCCTAAAATTACGTCGTGATTAGCTTCCTTAATAACGTCTAGGGTAATTAATTCCTGGTGTCTATAGATTATAAGGGTAGTTTTAACTTCGTATTCGATTGTTGCTTTGCCGGGCATTAGTTATCCATTCGCGACATAGATAGCATAGGGTATAGCCTTCTTACGCTTATAGAGTCCTGCTCTATTAAGTGCTTTTCTTAACATATAACTCTCCTATGCTCCTAAGTCCAGCATGGCTTTTATTTATATTCCTTTAAGCTATACTAGTAGCTTAATTAATGCCTAACTATTTATAGTATTTAGTTCTCTAAAGGCGTTTTCCCGCCTAAGCCTAGGTCTAAAAAAGATATTTTTTCTATAGGTGGCTTTATAGGCTTAAGGTGTCCTTCCTTCTTCTTCTCCTAAGGCTACTACTAGGCCTCTTTTAGGAGAGCTTTACCGTCTTCTTCCTTCGTTACCGTTTTAATCCTAAGGGTCGTAGTCCCTTTTAGTATGCGATTAAACCTATGCTTTCCCTTTTACTCTTTATATTCCTCGTAATTAGGGTGTAAGTATATTTGCTATTTATCTAATACGCATTTTGTCGGATTAACAATCTCAAAGGCCTCAGGCGTGTCACAAGGAATGCGTGTGTGGAGGAGCGAGCATCCCGTCAATGGTCGTCGAGACCTCTGTCGTGTTGCGAAACACTACCCTGCCGAGACAGTCAGTGCGCCGCGACACTAACGCGCCACCCCAACAGATGTAGCACCTCAACTTTGACGCGCCGCATCTCCACTAATATGGATCCGATTGAGGCTGCAATCATCGCTATCGACTCACGAGAACCTGGAGAAAGTTTCTCATATAGAAAAATTGCAGAAGAATTTGGTGTTGTGCGGTTAACATTAACGCGCTGGCATAGACGCGCCATGCAGGCGCGTAACGTGTCTGTGCGCGTGCCGAGCCACTTCGCGTAACGAGCCACCCAACACCTAAAGACTGAATGACTCACTAACTTTGACGCGTCGTAACTCCACCAATATAGGGGCAATTGAAGATGCGATTAAAGCTATTCAATCTTTAGATCCAGGAGAAAAATTTTCATATAGAAAAATAGTGGCTACCTATGGTGTAGATCGGACTACGTTGTCCCGAAGACACAAGCGCGTTCAGGCCCCAAATGAAGCCAAGAATATCAACCAGCAGAAACTTACACCACAACAAGAGCAGGAGCTTGTACGATATATTAAAGGACTCACAAAGAGACATACACCTCCTACTAGAGAGATGATACAGAATTTTGCCTCTACGATAGCAAAGGAGCCAGTCAGCGAAAGCTAGGTTACCCGCTTTATTAACCGACACAGCATTTATCTTATCTCCTAATGGACCGTCGGGATAGACAACAATCGCCACAAAGCTAATTTAGTAGATAAATATCGCCTCTATTTTAACCTTCTATATAGTAAGATGGATAAATATCGCATAGATCCTTGTTATATCTATAATATGGATAAAAAAGGCGTCCTGATCAGTATTGTTGGTAGATTAAAGAGAATATTTAGCAGACAAATGTGGGAGAAGAAGGAGGTTAGGGCATTACTCCAAGATAGCAATCGCGCATGGATCACGCTCCTGGCATGTATCTGCGCTAATGGATCAGCTCTACCGCCAAGCCTTATTTATGAGGCCGCCAACAAGGGCATCCAATCAAGCTGGGTAGAGGATATCAAGGCAGGAGAATATAAAGTCTTTATTACCTTATTATCCTCTAGCTAGACGAATAACGATATCGGGCTTGCCTGGCTTAAGCAGGTGTTCAATCGCTGTATAAAAGAGAAGACTTGACAATTATATTATCTTTTAATTATAGACAGCCACGGATCTTATGTTACTATAGACTTTATTAACTATTATAATAAGTATAGGATCCTGCTTGCTATCCTACCTCCTTACTTAACTTATACGCTTTAGCCACTTAACGTTACAATATTTAAGCCTCTATTAACAGCATACTTAGCAGAGCTATCACGATACCTTTATAGAAGCTAAGGCCTAGCTTCTATTACTAAAGACGACTTCTTCCCCTTATTCTAGAATGCGTGGAAGGCCTCCTTTAAGGAATTAACTATCCTTAGCTCTTTTAGAGCCATAGGCATATCGCCACCTGATCCTAATCCTATCCTAGATAGGTTCGCCCAGGATTAAGAATTAGGCGATAACTCCTTATCAGGGCTTAGCGATCATGACTAGAGAAAGATGGATAGGCTTGTACGATTAGCAGTAAAGGATTAGGGTAGTTAAGATATAAAGAAGCTTCGTTAATCGCTCCACCACCTATCTATCTAAAATGAGCTACTTAAGCATAAGATAGATAGGATTAAGCAGGCACTATCTATTAAGGAGAAGCGCAGAAAGAAGAGTAAGACTCTAGATCTCTAACAGCGCTAGGAGTATTAGAGTAGGGCTATCTTATAGTTACTAAGGAAGGTGAGGGAGGCACGTATTTATTAATTTATTAAGGAATAAGAGGATAAGTAGTAGTAGCTTTAAAAAGCAGAGATAGCAGAGCTAAAGAAGGTAGCTAAGCTATATAAGGAGAAAATGTAGCAGGAAAAGCGTGATGCGCGAGAGGCAGCTAAAAAGGCGAAGGAGAAGGAGAGGGCTAAAAAGGTAGCTTAGCGCGCTGCCTAGAAGTCTGCCCGCGACGCAGAAAAAGCTCTATAACTATCCTAAAGGTGTAAGAGAAAGGCTTCTCAGCCATCTGCATAGAGCAGAAAGCGTCCAAAACGTGTTGTTAATGCTACAGATGTTGGGGAGGCCTTAGAGGGCGCATCTGCTGCCCCGAGCAAATCTACACGCAGCGGCCGCGACGTCAAGCTTCTAGATAGATTTAAGTAGTGCAAATTAATCGCAGCTATCGATTAACTACCCTAGTAGAAAATCTTATAATAATATTATTTGTGGGTGGTTCTGCAGCCTCATTCTTGCATGAGCTGTTATGGTGTTGGGTGGCTCGTTACGCGAAGTGGCTCGGCACGCGCATGGACACGTTATATAGCTACTATAGACTCGCCAAAATCTTAAATAATAACAAGAATCTAAGCTCCTATAGTATATACAGCGTCTTACTTAGAAAGGTCTACCCCCTACGCGTTAGATAATCTAAAACTTTATATTAATTATTGCTAAAAAGGATGTCTCTATATAATAGGTTAATTACTTTATTAGGCGCTACCCTGACTCCCTAATCTCGCGATGGACGACTAGGCTAGATAGTAATTACTACAACGCTGATTTAGGCGCAAGATATAGGCTCTACTTTAAGCTTCTATATAAGAAAATTATAAAGTATAGCATAGAGCCTTAGCATACCTACAATATGGACGAAAAAGGCTTCCTACTCGGCATCACCGGCAGGTCAAAAAGGATCTTCGACAGGCCTATATATAAGAGTCGCTAAGTGAGGTAATCTATCCAGGATAGCAGTCGTGAGTAGATCTCGCTTATCGCATGTATATGCGCCGATAGATCTACTGTTAATCTATTACTAATCTATCAATCTAACGCTAAGACTCTATAATCAAGCTAGGTTAAGGAAATTAACGTTAATTCTTATAAAGTCTTTATCACCTCATTAACCTCTAGATAGTTAAACAACGAGATAGGGCTTTAATGGCTAAAACAGGTGTTTAATTACTATACTAAGGAAAAGGCTTAACGGTAGTAGCAACTCCTAGTCCTTAATAGGCATGGATCTTACGTTACTATAAATTTTATTAACTACTATGATTAGAAAAAGATCCTCCTTATAATATTTCCCCCTTACGCCACTTATACGCTGCAGCCTCTAGACATTTATATATTTAAGTCTCTTTCTACCGCCTAATCCGACGAGCTCTCCGCATACCTGTATAGGAGTTAAGGGCTATTAATAATCGCTAAAAGAGACTTCTTTACACTATTTTAGAGGGCCTAGATAACGTTAGTTACGCCGTAATTAATTACTAAAGCTTTTAAGTATACAGGTATCTCGCCGCCAGATCCTACACTAATCCTTAGTTAATTTAATAGAGATAAGTCTCTAGAATAGAGATTGCGTAAAAGCTCTACTTTAGTACTTAGCGCGTCTAATTAGCGCAAAATTAATTAGCTTTTAAAAGTTATTGTTAATACAGGGGGAGGTAATAAGGCCAAGAAGCTAAGTCGCACTATACACTTAATCTCTATATAGAAGTAGCTCCTAGAGCATGAGAATTAGGGGCTACAAGAAGCCCTTATAAACTAGAAACAGCGTTAAACAAAGGGCAGGACTCTACCTTTTAAGCAGCTAGATAAGTAGCATGGAGGATCTATTTTCTAGTCACCTGCCCGCGTATAGAGGGCGCGCGATTCTCTCAGCTAACAAAAGGCTAAAAAGTAACAACTACAACTCTAGAAAAGTAAGCAAAGAGAGATCTAGATAGTAAATAGGTAGCTTAAAGCTTGTCTACTATAGGAGAAGCGTGTTGCGCGTATAGTAGCTAGAAATACGCGCGCTAAGGAGAAAGCTAATTAGGCTACTAAGTAACGCCTTTGTTAATAGGCTCGTAAGGCTTAATAATAATTTTAAAAATGTCTTAAAATTGCTAAAAAGGGAAGCTAGAATGCTTTAAAAGCTACTTATATAATTATAAAGAGGAAGAAGCCTACGCTGGCATCTATACGCGTTAATATAGTAATATTTACGCTATTAGCGCTAGCATCGCGCAGTAGCCAAACAATTAGAACACTAAGTAGATATCTATAATTTAACTAGCTAGCAATCTTCTATAGCTCTATAAAATCTTAACTCTAGAAAATTTCGCGATAAAAGCTTTTATATAAAACTCTATAGCCTTATGTTGCTGGCTGCGGTGCTGGTGTTGGGGTGGCGCGTTAGTGTCGCGGCGCACTAACTGTCTCGGCAGGGTACATGTGTGGAGCGAGCCCCATATGGGACTAGCTTCTATACCCCACGATGTACTTCGCTCCTTAGTAGATAGAACAAACAATTAATAACTAATCTTTAAATATAATTCGTTTTTAGTTCCTTTCCTTTCACTAGTAAGAGCCTATCTAACACTAATTAGTAATTATTTAAGGCGATCACAGACAGCAAGGTAGAAGAGACAGACTATTAATAGCCTAACGTGAGAAATCTCAGGTTAATGCAGAATGTGCTAAGAATAGAGCAAGATAGAAATAACACGAAGTACTCTTAACTAACCTCTAAAGCTACTAGTTTAGGCTAATCCGCGGACATAGAGCGCGTTAGTAACGTATTACGATTTACTATATAAATATTTTTAGACAACTAAGTTACGTACACTAATACACGTTAGAAATAACTAACTAACAAGATAACTATAACAATAACAAGTTAACACTTACTAGTATAATAGTAAATAACTAGAGTAGTAATAGCGCAGCAGGCGATGCTAATACTTAAGCTTAAGCTTAACTACGCGATAATTAGTTAGAGCATAGCTTAAGTAAACATAGAGAAGCTACTTCTATCTAGGCTAAATTCACTACCTAACACCTTATAGGAGACTGCCTATATCTAGTGGCGCTAGATGTTATTAACACATCTCTCTAGGATACACCTGCACTAGTAGACGCAAATAAGACATACGCAATAACCTAGGTTGCCAAAATTATTTATAATTATAATATAGTAATAGTCTAGGATAATAACCTCTTTGCAGATTACTATTATAATTTTAAAGGATAAACAAAAGAGCTATTTCTTAAGATTAACCACGGTATATTAAAGTCTCTAAAGACGGTCCTACGGTATAGAGGAGTCTACACAGGCAATAATTACGCTAGGCTTACTAATTCTCTATATAATCTATTAACTATAGAGAACGTTCCTGAATGGGACCCTGTAGAATTCTAAGCCACGATATTCGACCAACGATCGAAGGCATATAAGCGCTAGTAGAACACACAACGGATAGCTCCTATAGCTAAGCAACAATCGTAGCAGGACAGCCCGCCAGCTAGTATATATGCATTACAGTTATAGCTGCAGCCGTAGCAGCCAGAGCACTTACAGCGAAACAAGTAGTAGCTAGAGCACTTATAGCGAGGCGAGTAGTATAGAGTAGGACACGACGCTTAAAACTAATCTAAAACACGGGGGCTATAACCAGTGCACTAGATAGAGGAAACCCAAATAATAAGATAGAGCACTAATAGTTAATAACTACCCTTTATAAGTAGTACGCTTAGAGGACCTTAGTCTTAATAATAGTAGGAATAAGGCGCGTAATTATAGTAATAACAACTGCAGACGCAGGCACGGCCGCCAGCGATTATATATTACGAAATCACGCTGTTTCTATAATAACCTATAAACGGTGTACCTGGCAGACCACCTAAGCTACTATATAACTCGTATAAGACGCTACCGCCGCGCTAGTTCTATAATAACTAACTTAACACTAATATAATCACGTAGTTCTCTAAGCTCTAGGATAATAGCAAGAAATACACGAGAGACGCGTACGATCTACTTAATAATAAAATTAAGATCTTCTTTAGTATCTATTAGCAGGTGAACATCCACGAAGAGCAGTTCCATGCTGTGTTTTCTTATATTCTTACAGGGCGAGTAGAGATATTCTATATACAAGTTATGGACAGAGGCGATAGCTTTTCTAATGCGTACACGGCAATTAAGAACCACTTTAACCATAATATCTACTATTAACACTATTATATAGACTAGATAACTATAACCTTCGCCCGTACACGCACGGAGAACCCTAATAAGGGCTTATATAAGGTACTATAAATCTTATTTAATAAGCTATAGTTGTGCTAACGCGCGCTTAGTAAGAACTTTAAAAGTAAAAATACCCTACGTATAACTATTATTAACACGTGCTATAAAGTTCTAGAACTTAAAATAGTATTCTTTAAGCTAGCTATACTCTATAAAGGACTTTTTTTAGATTTATAGTCTATAATTAAGACGCATCTTGCACGTTAGCACACGATATAAATGCTAATAAGGAGCAAAACGCTTATAGAGGACTAGTACTACCTAGACCGCCGCTACAATAGTAATAGAAGAGATTAAGGGGGATTTAGAGGGGGATTTAGAGGTAGATTTAGAGGAGGATTTAGAGGCGGAGGTGGATTTAGCGATAGATTCTAAGGAGGCTAAGTAAGTAATAGAGGTAGTTAGCGCTTTAATAGCTATAATAGCGCACGTGGATTTACGCTACGCTAGAAGAAGAAGTATTTTATCTACTAGAAGGAAGGCTACTAGTTAACTAACTATATAAATAAAGAACGTAAGGCCGCCTGCGCGTAGTTCTTTTCTGCATGTTACTTTATAGATACACAACTGCCTATAGACTTCTCCGTGTACCTTACGGAGTATGAAGGAATTGAACACGCGACCTAGTATAACTAAGAAGGCTAGAGAGAAGAGGAAGTCTATAAGGATAAGGATAATAATAATAGCGTTATAGCCACGTACGTTAAATAATAATTCTTTAAAGAATAATACCTCGCAGATCAAGCATTCCTGCACTATATTTTTAGTGACGACATTTATAGCAAACGCGCACTATTAACGCTAGCGTCGCAGTTTCTTATTAAGGACTAATACGCGCGATCCGTGTACTAGGGAATCCTGCCTAATACTGGCGCCGCTAATATATCTACGGTTGGCAGGGAACAATACCTCGCGCTGACACGAGAAGACCTAACAGTCACGATGAATATATTTACGGCAGGAAAAGCGTCTATTAAATTTGGTAAAGGTAGTGTTACCGCGTCTATTGGCACCGCGCAGGTCTCTATAGAGATTAGGAAAATTAATTTCAAGGTGCTTGAAGCGCCTACACCGTTCCTGCAGTGTCTTGCGGATATGGACAGGTTGAATGTCTATTTTAATAACACCACAGATAAGCTCGTATAAGGAGAACACCGCACCCCAGTGATCCGCAAATAGGGATATCTATAGTTCTATCTTAATAAGAGAGAGCGCGCAACGATGTTTCTAACAGAAACTAAGTTAAGATAGCTATATTACTAGTTTGGGCACCTAGCTATTATATAACTTGTTAAGCTATTAAAGAACGCCAGTCATAACGACTTTAAAGAAGGAACTCTTAAGGAAATTATAAAGTTCTATTATTATTATTAACTAAATAGCTCCGTGCCGCGCTAATTTAAGTTCACTTTTAAAGATAACTACTACTTTAACTACGAAATTCTTATTAACGTAATATACTTAGGCAATAAGCCCGTACTACACGTGATTAATAAGTCTACTGCGTTTTAAGGCGCGAAGTTCCTCAGCGCTATTTCGGCCAAGGAGACGTGGCAGGCACTATAGATGTTATGGATTGACACCTACTAAGGCCCGCCGGATATTATTACACACGATGTAGGCACTAACTTCGCGAGCGCAGAGTTCCACGCTGAGGCAAAGATTATAGGAGTAACGTGTAAATAAGTGCCTACGGAGGCGCACTGGTCTATAGGCAAGACTGAGAGGTATTATGCGCCCCTACGCCGCGCATGGGATATACTCTATGTTAAGCTCGCTAGTACTATGTCTAACGAAGCGATCCTTTAGATAGCTATAAAAGCTATTAACGATATAGCTAGCCCTAACGGGCTAGTCCCGACTTTGCTAGTCTTTAGGGCGTACCTACGTATAATAACAGAGTCACCGCCGTTACTATTAATAGTTAAGCGTAGCGAGGCTATTTAAAAGGCGATAAAAACCTTACGTAAGATTGCTATAGAGCGCTAGGTCGCGGACGCCTTAAACACCCGAAATAGACCTGCTTCTAAAGACGTACTCGCACTCCCGCTATAAAGCGAGGTTTTATTCTAGAGAGAAAGTAATAGCTAGAATAGCCCGTACAAAATCGCCAGCATAGACGGCCACAACGTCACTATTAATATGGTTAATGGTCTAATAACATTTAGATTAACTATTATTAAGCTATACTATAGACTAGACTACTTCTAGAGCGACCCTAATGCGCCACACGCACTGCATAAGCCACCTATAGATGTGGAAGTACCTATGGCAGCGCAACCGCGCAAGAGAGGCCGTCCTCTAGGATTAAAAAATAAACGCAAGGCGAATGTGTACATGACGGAGAAGGAGGAGGCCGACTATAAGCTAGCGATTAAGCTACGCAACGATAGGGTTATTACAACCTTAGGCGCACCCTTTAAGGCGTCTAATAATTAAGAGATTAGTAACCTTATAGGCCGTAGAGTATTTAAGTTTAAACTATATAATAAGGAATTACACGGCGGGATCTAAATTTTTAAATTACGTCTTATATAAGAGGTTAAAGGAAAAATAACTAAGCCCTATAAGAAATCCTGTCTAGTTATTTAAGGCTACCAGGACTATAGCAAGAAAGCTATCTTAATATAGTCTCTAATTATTTAACGCTATAGCTAGCGTCTAATTATAGCCCTAGCGCCCAAACTTATATAATATAAGATAACTATTAAGCTGCGCGATATAACGCAGGTATATCCTTAAGCGTAGATAAATCTCTAGAGGACAATTCTCGTATATCTCCCCTTAGAACTAGTGTTAAAATATCTAGAAGGCACGCTGCTTTACGTAATTAAACCGCTATACAGGATCGCGGAGGCAGGGGTTTATTAGTAAATAACGTACCACGGACACTACTATAAGGAATTATATATATCTATATTAACGTACGACCCTTGCTTATTAGTTATAAACAAGGACGTAGACGCCTTTAGACTTATTAGCATGCAGACTAATAATACCCTTATGCTTAGGATAGCTATATTCTTGTCGCTTAAAGAGAAAAAGCTCAAGGACGCATAGTTCTAATTAAAGCTAAAGACTATTCTAACGCTAGGCGTGCAACTAGACTTTAATAATTATATACTTAAGATAGAAAATAGTAAAGCGATCTTAAACCTTAAGTAGAAAGGATAAGGAGGAAAGATTAAGCTTATTAATATTAATACTCTTAATCACGCGTAATAGTATACTAAATAGCGCGCCCGTGGGGCGTATATCGCATTAACATATTAACTAGAAGCGTCTTTTAACTTGTCCGTGGTAGCTTAAGCGCAGTAACCTTTAGATAAGGACATTAAGGCGCTTAATAAGCGCCTTAAATAGCAGATAGAGAATCTTAACCGTAGACTACGCTACGTACCCGTTAACCTTATTAACGCTAAACTAATAGTATTCGTGGATAGCTCCTTTACTAATAACAAGGACCTTAGCTCGCAGCTAGGCTTTATACTTATGCTTATTAATAAGTCTATAGATGTTAACAATACCTTTACAATCTACGGCAACGTAATACACTACAGCTCGACGAAGTGTAAGCGTGTTACACGGAGCGTACTAGCCTCTAAGATCTATAGTATAATTAACAGGTTTAATATAGGCATTGCTATTACTACTACCTTATAAATAATTATAGAGCGCCTTAGTCTGCCTGCAGTTCCCTTAGTTATTTATATAGACTCGTACTCCCTATACGAGTGCCTTGTAAAGCTTGGGACGACTAAGGAAAAGCGCCTCATAATTGACATTATAGCACTGCGCCAGTCATACGAACGCCGCGAGATTATAGAGATCTAATAGATTAATAGTAAAGATAACCCTGCGGACGCTTTTACGAAGGCATTACTAAACCGCGCCCTAGAACAATTTATTAATAGTAATAAGGTAATAGTCTAAGTTAAGGGCTAAGTGCAAAGACCTGCGATCTCTGCCTAGCGCATTTAAGTTCAGATATTTAATCCTTTATGTGTATAATTAATATGGAGAAAGAAAAGACTTCTAGTGTTAGATTAATAATCTTAAAGGCCTTAGGCGTGTTATAAGGAATGCGTATGTAGAGGAGCGAGCATCCTGTTAATAGTCGTTAAGACCTCTGTCGTGTTGCGAAACACTACATATGTGGAGCGAGCCCCATATAGGACTAGCTTCCATACCCCGCGATGTACTTCGCTCCTTAGTAGATAGAACGACCAATCAATAATCAATCTTTGAATGTAATCCGTTTTCAGTTCCTTTCCTTTCACTAGTGAGAGCCTATCCAACACATTTTCTATTAACTAGTAATAATATTACTTAGTTTAGTACTTAGTTAAAGTGTAGAAAGTATCGCGTTTCGCGTTTATCCTAGAGGTAAACGTTATAATAAGCGATAGGGTAGTTAAACTACTCTTATTTATATTATTAGTATATTCGGGGAAAGTAGCTGTATTTCTTAGCTTAGTAATAAATAGTATATTAATCTTCTCCGCAAAGGGTCTATCGTATAGTCTTATGCGTAGGATTGCGGTGGTCTAGGTCGTACTATAGTTCGTAGTTTAGATTTTCGTTTAGGTATTTCTTTTTAGGGTCTTCGTGGGCGTAGTAGTGGTCCGCCATTTCTCGTGCTGCTTTACTAACTAGGTTAGGTTAGTAAGCGTGGAAAAATGCTTCTACGTAGTCTTATCGTTCTATCGCCGTAAACCCGAAGTCTCCTTCCCTTAGTTAGTATTTTTCTAAGAAGTTAAAAACGTTTGTTATCTTGCTAGTAACTAGTTTATTCTAGCTAGGGTAAGGCGTAAGAGATTGAGGTATTAGTTCCTTCTCTTTTCCTTTTTTGTCCAAACTTTCGTGTGCATCCTCGTAGAGTTATAAGTTAGGTAATTCTAATTACTCTAATCCTTTATTATAGATATTAATCTGCTTAATAGCGTCTATTACCTGCCATTCTTTGTCGGTAGTTTCTTTTTTATCGATAATTAGTACGTTTAGCTGCCTAATGATCTTGTTCTTAGATCTGCAGTTCCTGGCTATGTGGCCCGGTTTGCCACATGTGAAGCATTTACGTGTCTTAGTCCCCTGTCGTTGGGTTCTATCTAAGATACGTTAGTTAGGCTTTTGAAAGCCTATAGCCTTTCCTGTTCCTTTTTCTAGGTTATTAAACTAAATATCTTCTATAAGTTAGGGTCCGTAGTAGTTGCGTTGCTGGCGACGAGGTGCTTTTAATGGCGCCCTATAGACTATAGGTGCCTATCGTCTGAAACTAGCACTCCTCGGGTTCCTACGGAACTCTTCTTGTAAAGCGAACTACTCCCTATTAATGCGGATAGTCTCTTTATACAGTTCTTCTAAGGTCTCTATCTTTATACTACTATATAGGAGTTCTTCGCGCATATTGCGTTTAAGGCCTTATTTATATATTATTTTAAGAGATTTATCCTCCTAGTTAAGTTACACTGCGTACTTGCGGAACTTAGCTATATATTTAAGTGCAGATTAGTGTTAGCGAACTATTTAGATTACTTGTCCAGTAATAGCTATTTTGTTAGCAATTCTAAATATTTATTAAAGGTATATTTTAAAGTTATTATAGTCTTTAATAATGCTAATTGCATTAGCATACTTGTTAATATACTCCTTATTTTTATTATTATAGTCCATGTCTAAGTACTTAACTAGGTAGGAATAGATCTATTCTTTAGCGCTTCCTCGCATGTAGGTTATAGCAAAGATAACCTTCTTTTTATCTTTAAGGTCTTAATTTTAGTTAAAGAAATAGAGGTCTAGCTGTAAGAGCTAGGTATCGAGGAGGGTATAATTGCTATTATATAAGTCGGGTTTGTGTGCCTTGTTCTTGCCATCCCCTATAAGGGTGACATGGTTGTCTAAAGCCATGGAAGAGGTAGGGGTCCTATTAGTATTTATGTTAAGTGTGTTTAAGATATTAAGATCCTAAAGGGGTAGCTGGTCCCTAAGGGGCTAAGGTTAGTTCTCGGGCAGGAATACTAGTAGGATAAAAGAGGGTCGTAGTAATAGCTTGCGCTTGTTACTAGGGCGTTAGTATTAAAGGTAGGTATAGTATAATTAAATTAATAAGGTTGCTTATTTAGATCTAAACAATAGATTAATAAATAGGTTAAACACAAGTAGAAGAGACTCCTCCTTGCGTTCCTATATACTTCTCCTGCTCGACATGCTCGAAGCGAGCATAGCGAGCAGATATCTTGGCTCCTGCGTCTGCTCGACTTGCTCGAGCCGAGCACATCAAGCAGTCACGTGACCTCCTGGTACTGCGCCTCCATTGGTCACCTGTAGACCATAGGCGCCCTGGAGCCTAGCCAAGTGTCTGTAAGATCGGATCTTAACACTTACCTTAACAACGTACTTATCTATTCTACTAGAACACTTAAGGAGCATACGGAACATGTAAAAAAAGTACTTATAAAAATAAAAGAGTATTAATTACTCCTTTATTTAAAAAATATAAATTCTACGTTATAAAAATAGAGTACCTAGGATTTATTATCTTACGGGAAGGTGTGGTCATGAACCTTAAAAAGATTACTACTATATAGGAATAGCTAGAATCTAAGTTAGCAAAAGACGTTTAGTCCTTTTTAAGGTTTACTAAATTCTACTAAAAGTTTATTAAAAACTACTCTAAGACCACCGCACTAATAACGGAACTTATAAAAAAGAATAAGTAGATAGACTTTACAAAAGAAGCTAAAGAAGCTTTTAAAAAGTTAAAAACGCTCTTTTTATAAATACTACTATTATAGATGCACGATCTAAGAAGACTTATAAGGATAAAAATAGATGTAATAGATTACGCACTAGGAGTAATACTTTTATAATAATATAAAGATAAGAAATAGAGACTAGTATTCTTCTATTTAAGAAAGTTCTTAGGAGCAGAACTTAACTATAACGTTTATAATAAAGAACTACTCGGGATAGTAGACGCCTTTAAATAATAAAAACTTAACATACTAGAGCACGCTTTAAAATAACTAAGAAGCTTAACTAAAGATAAGTATAATAGGCTAAATCTTTAGTAAATTTCGACTTTATAGTATACTATTAACTAGGAATGCTTAATGGCGTAGCGAACGCCTTAAGTAGAAAATTAGACCTTACTAAGGATAAACTAGAACTATATAATGTAGTATTACGGGTAAGAAATAATAAAACTATTAAGTATAATTAGCTAATAATTAAGGTCCGCGCTGTTAGTCTGCATTATATAGGGCTAGAGATATATAACATTTAGGACTATAGTTAACTTACCACGAAATAACGTGAGGAATACGACCTGCTCTAGAATAGGATTGACGAAACACGATAGGATTATGGAAATAGACTTATTATAAGACTAGGGTATAAGAAACCCTAATCTAAAAACTATATAAGTTTAGAGAATAGGGATACCTAGGCATTAAAGAGACAACGCCTTAAATTACGAATAATTATACTATTCCTAAACCTAAGTAAATAGTAACTAAGGTTATAAGTAACTATGTAGCATGCTATAAAAATAAGCTAAAGAGATATAAGCCTTACAAACTATTATAATTACTATAAGTAGCTAAACAACCGTGGTAGAGCGTAATAATAGACTTTATAGTAAAGCTCCTAAGATTGCTACAGATAGGGATAAAATAAATATATAACACTATTATAATAATAGTAGACCGCTTAACTAAGATGGCCAAGTTTAGACCTATAAAAGAATCTATAATAGCGGAGGAGCTGGCCTACAAAGTAGATAATATAATATTTATAAAATATAGACTGCTAAAAGAATTTATTATAGACAAAGACACGCTCTTTACGTTAAAATACTAGAATACATTTATAGTAGCCCTAGGTATTAATGAGAAGCTCTTAATAAGTTTTTATCTTTAGACTAATAAATAAATAGAACGTACGAATTAGACCCTAGAATAGTACCTATAATTCTACGTTAATAAATAGTAGGATAATTAGGTAGAATTACTACTAATAGCCTAGCTAGCATACAACAGTACAAGGTTAGGAATAATATAGTATTCCCTACACTACGCTAACTACGGATATAAGCTAGTTACTTATTAAGATCTGCGAGATATAGAAAGTATTTTTATAAAAGCCTAAAATAAGACTTAAAAGATAAAAGAACTTTATAAAGTCCTAAGGGAACAAATTACCTAAAAAGCTTTTATAGTATCTAGAAACGTAAATAAGCAAAGAATTAAAGGACTAACCTTTAAAAAGGGGGATAAAATTTTCCTATTATAAAAAAAATTTAAGGATAAAACGACCTAGCAAAAAACTAAATTACCTCTAAGTAGGCCCTTCTAAGATGCAGAAACCTAAGTGGCTAGTTATTATAAAATTACTTTTACTACTAGGCACGAAAATATATCCTACGTTTTATAAATTACTTTTAGAACTAGTACTACTATATGCTCTAGTTAAGACCTAGTTAGACCTAGAAGATAATAAGTACGAGGTTAAGAAAATTAGGGACCTAAGAAGTTAAAGTTAGCCTAAATACCTAGTAAAGTAAAAAAAATAGCTAGAATAATACAACACCTAAAAACTAAAAGAAAATTTTATAAACTATAAGGAATTAGTAACGAAGTACTACTAATAACATCCTTAGACAGGAAATTAGCGAGGAAGAAGGAAATATTAAAAAATAAAGAAAAATTAAAATTAAATATAGAAGGATTAGCCTACAACTAGCTTAAGTTAGCCCCTAGTAGTGCAAGTTGCGATAGTTCGTAAGCATTAGTGGCGGCTATACCCTTTAGATCCTCCTTCTCTCTCTACTTTTCTAGAAGCTCTATTGCATTAGTAACATGGAGATCGTGCTAAGTATAACTATGCTCTTTCTTTTTAGCCTTAGTAAGTTTATAATAAAGATAAGTAGTCGCGGATACTAAGTAAGTAGGCTTTTTAGTAGCTAGCGCTTAACGTTTCTTAGCTATAAGTAACTTTAAATGCTTATTACGCTTCTCCTTTTAAATACGCTTTTAATTGTTTTTAGGAACCTATAAACTATATAGAGTATAAATAGAAATATAATTAGCATACTCCCTAAAAGTAGTATTTATAAAGTAACGTAGCTTTATCTTCTAATATCGTTTATAACTAGATATTATTTTAAAGCCCTAAGATTTTACCTTATCTATATAGGCGCAATGGATGGCGATAGATAATTAATAAGCTTTTAGTATAGTTAGTAAGGTAAAGGAAATCTAAAGGAGGCTATAACTTACCTTAAGAAGTAAGAATACGTATCTTTATAAAAACTAGAACCTACGCACTAATAGTATAGTAATAAAATAAAATAAAGTATTAGAATAATAGTCTTAAGAGGGGGGATAGTATTATAATTATAAACCCTATAAGAATAATAGAACTAGATAATTACGCTAAGAGGGTTATTATTAGTAAAATAACTACGCTTGGGAAATATATAGTAGCGCGGGATAGCTTAGGTTAGTAAACACGTAACAAAGTCCTATATAAGTAAGTAGTCCCGTATAAGAGTTAAGACTATAGTAAGTCCTAGAGACTACCTCTAGGAAAAGAATCTTAGCAGGACTATAATAGTAATTTAGATAATAGTAAGAACTAGGGTAGATAGTATATAGTTTAATAATTTCTTTATACTTTTCCCACTCCTTATAGTTAACTTAATATACTACAAGTATATCTTTTATAATAGATTAGTAAATCTCCTAATTAGTTAGTCTATAGTTTATTATAAAATTAGATTATTTTTAAAACCTACCTCGTGGCTACCTTTAGCTTTTAATTACTAAATGTCTGTAAGGCACTTCACCCTTGACCTATCCTCCCCTAACCTAGACTAGGCTTAGGTACGTAGAGCCCCTTGTAACATGTATACGGTGCGTGGTACGTAGAGGCAGCACGTTTAATGAATAAACCTTAAGCTTGTCTAATAGAACTAACTATAAGCTATACCCTAGCTTCGTTTGAAGTTCTTTAAGTATTACGTTGTTAAGACATTGTGGGTATACTAAACTGTGTTATTGGCTTAGCAAAACTAATCGGCTCGCTTTTGAAATACGTTATACTTCTTTGTACGTATTTGTTAAATTAACTATTTTTAGTAACTCTTATATTATCCAATTTCACTGCGCTTAAGATAGGGGGTCTAACTAAAATAGTTATTATTTATATTTATTTCCTTATTAGAGTTATTAAATATAATAGCTTAGCCTCTATTTTTATTAACGGTAATTGGTTTATACAGCTCCTTATCGTTGAGGACTAATATAGGCAGGTCTAGTGCATTAAGTAACGCTGCAATTTATGCGTAGAAGGTGCTCTCCGCCCGTTCTAATCAGATTTACTGTTCAGTCCACGATGCACCGCCTCGCAAAGTCGAAACATGAGCCGGACGTCTCTTTCTGGCATTACGACGCACAATTTCCCGGCGCTATAGTCGAAGTCGCATATTCGCAAAAGAGGAAGAGGTTGGAGGGACTAGCGGAAGACCGTCTTCTGGACTCGGATGCGAGCGTGGAAGTAGTTGTTGGCCTAGACATTCGATAAGAAGGGGTCGCGGAAGGCAACGTTGTCAGTGTGGTGAATGTATGTGGTCAGTGCCGGCTTGCAAATAGGATGTTCTGTGGACACAACTCTCGCTATTTCACGTACTCCAGACAAGCGATTTCACCTCAGCCGTCCATTGCATTATGCTTGCCATCCCCTTTGGAGCTAATGAATCCGATCAGAACCCTCAATACTCTATAACGTGCTGGTATGACTTAATCGTTCTGGCTACCGTGGACAAAAGTATTGAAAGTGTAATTGACCACACAAGGGAAGTGTTTACGAAGAAACGCCCTCCCAACTGGAAGACAGGCGCAAACAATGGCGATATGCATTTCTACCATCCTAAGATTAGATTAGACATGTCTTTCTGAGGTACAACGTTAATGTATACTAACCACCATTTTCCATTGCGCACATATTCCCACGTGATGTCTGGATTGGAAGCCATATCGACTGTTGTCTTCAATCTAATAACACTGATAACTAAGACACTGTTGGGCACATCAGCACATTCTGCCTCTAAACTTATTCGAGCGGCGGCGTACAATCCTCCTGTCATCAATATTAAAAGCAACCCAATCTTTTCCCACCTAGGGAGCTGGACCTTTCGTAGCATGAATATGGGCAGTAGTAGAATAACGACGTCTGTAACTGTATTCAACACGCCGGTGAATATAGTGAGTTTTGTCCATTCGATGCATGAACCACGGGTAATACTTAGATCCCAGAATTTCTCGATTGGCTGGCAAGCGAATAGCCATTGGAACGACCCAATAAGGCTATACAAAACTACTAATATAATAATAGCATAGATAGCCTTTTTGGGTTTCTGCGGCAAGAACCGTAGGAAGAGGACCAAGATTGACAACTTGCTAAACATGATCGAAAGGCCGTAGAGTGTTCCGCATATTGCAGTAAACTGATAGCTTTCGTTAGCCGATTTATTCCATGCATGCTTTATGGAGGACCGTAAGGGAACATTTCTTACTTTAAGGAAATTGCCATTGTATGTGGAAAAAGGGACGTCCCATAAATGGTGCCCCAATCCATAGCGAATGACTAGATCTAGTTAGCTAAATATAAGATGCACAAGGCGTACGATGGACTTACGTAGAGTGTCAGTACTAGACGATGCGCACGCCAGAAGCTAAAAGCAACAAACATTTAAGTAGGTGCGGGTACAAAACTATAGGAAACTAACCCATGCTAGGACGACCATGTCTAAAAATCAGCTATACTTATTTATGCTAAGATCGAAATACTTACAATCGTCAACTCCTACTGAACGTATAATAAACCTTGTTGTGTAAAGCCGCAGAGTCATAAACAATGATGAAATAAGAAGCAAAATGATGTTCGTAATCAGGATAATATGATGAATAGACGGTGGGTTAATGAAATTTGGTGTGACTCCTGGTGGTGGAGGAATCACTCCGACATTTTCCTCCCGCAGCGAGAGGTCAAAAGAAGACATTACACCGTGACATAGGCAAAAGGACTAGCAATGTATTGTGACAAGTATTGACGCTAGGGTGCACCAGGGGAAATATTGCAACAGATTGGTCTGCGGAAGCAGCATTATAAGTTTCCTAATCTAGGGACGCAGCTGCGACGTTACTTGGTACGTGCTGAGCGAAATCTATTGCCACGAGCGTCCCGCTTGCGCAAGCACTGACTTCGTTGTGTGGCAGTTCTTGATCCGTGAACGCCACCTTTTGGCGCAACACGACGGAAAGTTACGTGAAGACCCAGCCGAGAACCTGGACACTGGACCACGAAATCGGCGTTATTGGTGTTCCGTGCGGGATTTTGTCTAACGCTGTCAGGATTTCACCTTGGGACGATGTAAAATCTAATGATAAAGGTATATAGAAAATATGACTTCCTGTACACTTGGACTTATACCATGAATAGCTTGCAGCTTCATTCGCAAAGTACCGGCCGCAGCGAACCGCCCTTCATGGGTGCAAAGAAAGACAAGTGCTAAACAATACCGTATCGACGAGCCGTAGCACGCAACATGCTCCTTGCCAAACTTGCTTGATTAGTAACTGAAAGGCGGTGAGAATCTTGACTTCTCAGCCGCTTCTACGCCTCCAAATCCTATTCTCCACTTAACTAAGCTAGCGTATATAGTTCCTGATCACCCCACCAAAACGCGACACCTGCACAAAACACGCGATATATTAACAACGCTACTTATAATTACTATTAATTATATATATATTTAAGCGTTATAGCTACTATAGCTTTAGTAAAAAATTTAAGGTACTTAAAATAGTAAGTTTTTATTACTTAGCTTCTAAAGCTTTAGCTACGCGTATAGCCTCTTTAATACTTTTTACCTTTATAAAGTATTAATTTAGATTTATTTAAACATGCTTTTAAAGACACTAAGACCTAGTAGTTTATAAATAAAACAAAAATAAATTTTATACCTATTATATTTATAGCTACTAGCGTCTTACCTGCTTTCTAGAGGACTAGTTAGGTCTTATAACCTAGATTCTTGACGTTCTGAACGTTGCGCTACACTATATAGAGATCGCGAGGGCCTTAAGGAATAGAGAGAAAGCTCTAAGGCTACTACTAAGGCTAGTACTTAGGCTTGTCAATGGGTTAGGATTGGTTTGGGATTGGGTCAGATCCGCATGGATTAGAACACTAAAAATCTAACGTTTACTTCTTAATATCTTGCCTAATACTAAAGATATATTAATGCAAATTTTGTATATGGCGCATATATATATAATGAATAATATATTATAATTTTAGGAAAATCTATGAACTCTAGCCCTTTGTTTTCTAATTATTTATTGAAACAAAACCTATAAATAATAGGTAACTAGAGTCTAGAGAAATTAAAATTACCTAAAATATTAATGTATTATTCATTATATATATATGCACCATATATAAAATTTGCATTAATATATCTTTAGTATTAGGCAAGATATTAAGAAGTAAACGTTAGATTTTGGTATTCTGGTCCGTACGGATCTAATCCAACCCAATCCCAATCCATTTACCAGCCTAAAGGAACTTACATTCCTTATCTAGATTAACTTATACGATAGTATAGTATTCCAAAGATAATTATAAATAACAGAGATAAGTTTTTTATATTAAACTACTAGAAAATACTTATAGCACTTATTAAAATAAAACGAAAACTATTAATAGGCTGCCATCAGCAGAGAAACCGACAGGCAAAACGTATAAATTAGATAATTAAAACGTGCCTACGCATTTACTATAACTACTATAAGCATAACTAGATTTTGCTATTACTTATAACATAATTGGCATATAATAATAATGTATTAGGAGTAACAGGAATTATACTATTCTATGTAAAATACAAAGATATCTGTATCTCTTTAATTAAATATTTTCTAAAAAAAAATTATAAAGGAAGAAGCTATTAACGTACCAGGAATACTAAACAGAATGTACTAATAGCTTTGAGAGAATCTGAAAAATGTTTAATAATAAGTAATTTCTTATACTAACGGCCAAAAAAACTGCACTTTAATTAAAGAAGAACGATAAACTGTATTTACTTATAAAAAATTTTAAATCTAGAAAAAGATAATGATCTAGATTATATTTCGGTTTAACTATTCTTTATTTCTAACCTAATAGTACTAGTTAAGTACTAATTAGAACTAGCACTAGACGCTAAGATATACATAGTATTTTATATAAACTAATTAGAATCTGTAGACTCTGAGACACTAGTTAAAACTACCCTTTACTACTAGCTAGAGGAAGAAAACGTATTTAAAGTTAAATAAATACTATAGTATATAGATAAGTCATGCATGTATCTAATTAAATAGTAAGAATACCTATGGAGCGAAGATATATAAGAATCAAAAAGATTTAGCTAATTATAAATAACTACTCTAACGATACTAATAATTGTATCTAGGAACTAATGGTAGCTAGAGTACAAGTAAAGTTATCAAGTATTCCTATAGTTAACTATATTAAAGGGGAAAGACTAATTCCAGACACGATAATAGAATACTCCTCTAAACTAGGATTAGTCTTAAGCTTCCTTGTAGTAACTATCTTTAATATAAGATACTAGGTCTTATTTTAGCACGCTCTTTAGCCTGCAATAAGAATTTCCTATTTTATAAAAGTTACGTTAGAACTTTTAGTAATAACTTTTTATATTTCTTAACTTTTCTTTTATATACATTGCGAGTTTATTCTAACGATTCCTATATTAAATTAACGTATAGCCTTACGCGCGAACACAGTTGGCATATTTTAAATAGGTATTAGAATAAAAAAAGTCATAATAACGTAGTTAAAGCTAGATAGAACATAGCAGTGGCAAGGAATAGGATAAAAGGTACTATAATAATAAATTTTAGTACTAAGATAGATAGCGCGGGTTTTAAAAGAAGATATTATAGTAAGATACGTAAAAAGCAAAGTAATTAAACTTTATTTAATCTACAGAATAGATTTAGGAACCCGAGGATGGCTTAGCTAGAAAAGGGAGATAATATTAGAATCTATAATTAGAATTATATAGCAAAGCCTTAGGGCACCTACAGGTCTTATAGTAACTAATAGCGGTATAGTACTAGGTAGGTTACGTGATTACTTAACGCGTTTACCTTAAGTAAATTAAGTAGGTATATTAAACTACTATACGCACTTAACACGCTCGTCTCGAATACTTTATGTAGACGAAGTATATAGAAACTCAAAAATAGACATTTATCTTTATATTTAGCTTATTTATTAATTCTTTATCTAAAGTTCACTTAGGCTCTTATTAATTGAATTATAACTTCTTTTACTTTTAATACTAACGCCCTATTAATACGCGTAAGCTATTAATATCCCTTCCTTACCATACTAGTAAGCTTGCCCGAGAACTAACCCTAGTCTTCTATAGGATTAGCCATCCCGAAGGGCTTAACACTGGACTTCATAATAGAGAAAGGCGTAAGATCTAGAGACTATAGTATTAGAGGTTGGGTCTCTAAAGTACTCGGCTAAGAAACCTCGTAGTCTAAGCTCTAAGCAACTCGAAGAGCTACTAGAGTATCTCTAGTGTATCCAGGAATAAACCTAGTCCCTCTAGAGTTAGTCTCCTCTACTTAGAAGCTATATATATAGCGTAGGGAGAAGCTACTTAAACTCATTAAATCTATCTGTATTCTTTTGGCATCTCAGATTTCCCGGACCTAAAGCCCCTTATATATAGGACGTGTAAGGTATGCGCAGGCAGGTATAGAAGCTTAATTTAATACTCTTTATAGAGCTAAGTTATAGGAACTCCATATTAATATAGCTACTATAGCTATTAAGCATAAGGAGACGGTACTGGCTATTACTGTTAAAGTACAGGCTATTATTATATAGGAAGGTAGGTAGTAACGATAGAGTATTTTCTTAGTAGGCTAGCTAATATAATAGCTAGGAAAGTCGAAGTTTTTCTTTCTAAGTTATCGAGAGGATTTAGCTTCCTTATATATTCTTAAGTCTTGATAATTCACGTGATATCACGCAATATAACTTGATTTTAACTATACTAAAAGTAGTAGTTAATAGTTGTTTATTATGGTAGAAAACGGCCTTAATAAAAAACTAGACGCGTTATAAAGATCGAGCCAATAATGGCTACCTTATTATTAATACTATTATAATACTATTATAATATTAAAAAAGCATTATATGGAAATACTGTAATAATAATAAATAACGATAATCTATAGTTAATATAGATTAATAACACAATTTAAAAATTGCCTATAGCTATTTCAGGAATAAATATATGCTGTAGCTACTTCACACCTATTACTTTTAATGTCTATCTATTCTTAGAGGTTATATGAAGCCAGCCAGGGATAGTAAACGGGAACTAGGTTATCTATAGGCTCTAGCCTTTAAAAATAACTACGCAGCGTAGTTTCTACCCTATTACTAATACGTACTTAATTATAAAGACCTACTTATAATTCTTTAGAGACTAAATGTAAGCCTTCTTCTTTTCGCTACTAAAAAGTACTCTAGCGTTTATATATACTTCTAGAGTTACACTATCGCGTGTTTTATGCAGGTGTCGCGTTCTGGCGGGGTGATCAGAAACCCTATGCGATCAGGAACTATATAGGCAAGCTTAACAGGTTCATCGTAAAATACAAGCCCAATGCACCACGGTGACGGACGCTAGATCCTTGTGCCTGTTAGACCGTGCGCTATTGGGCCGGGGAAGTGGGAAATCACATTTCCGACTCTTTGGTAGCCAACAGAATTCTTGCGGATCGAAAGTTCCGGTCACAGGCTTGAGCTAACGTGCAAGCCGGCAAGCCGCGAATAGAGCGGAGCTCTGTCCGTCCCAGGGTCATTTTACACTAGCCGAAATGGGTAGTTGGTTCGATCGGAAGTACCGACTGGGGTATCAGCCTTGCATGAATTTGTGCGCGATAGCAGGCAGAAAACCGACCCTGCCGGAAAACATGACGGGTACTTTAGCTTCAAGCGACGCACACGTTAAGCTTCACTAAAATTATATATAAATATTGTACTATAGCTATTCTTGAAGACCTAAGGCGCCTTTTACTTACAAATTACATTTATATTATTGCCTTTGCGTCTAATTTGCAAAGAACCTCCTTCTATAGCATAATAGAGTTCCCTCCCTATAGCACCACTATTAAGCTCTTACCACTCTATAATACTTATAAATCGTCATATTAAGCCTTAAAACCTTACTATAACGCTAAGAAGTTATTGCGTGGAAGGGCGTTATGTCTTCCGGTGGCCCAAAAATTTAGCTGTCTGAGTCACGGTGGTGACAGCCATTGGCGTGGCATAACCACATTCAGGTGGAGCAGTTGGAAAAGGGCGGGGCATGCAAGCCCGCAGATAAACCAAAGCAGGACGCTCGCCATCTACTGGATACCTCGTTACGCATACTCAAATGGCACACCTCAAAACAGCACTTGTGTTGGCATGGGACGCTCATGGTGTCGAAGTCCGTTGCCCTTTTAATTGCAATAAGCAGATTCACAGTCATGGCTACACCATGCCAGAGGCAGGGTCAATAAACTCCAGACTTGCGCACTGCGTACCGGTTCTGAGCCATCGAAGCCCTCGCGAACTTTCATACTATTGGTTACTATTTCTTGATTGTCCGATTTGGAGAGAAAAGGTTTTCCAGCTAGCTGAATCCGTGAGGCATGATTTGCAGCCGCATTACCGTAGAGTTTTGCAATTAATAGATAGCCTAGCTGCTAGCTGCAGGTGGCGACGTAACCGTAGGAGGTATAGTGGGCTGCCAAGGTATCAGAATCTGGATGCGAGCTCTGTTGCTCTAAATGTGCAACAATCTACTCAGTGCCTTGCATCTCGACCATATCGTGACATTTTTTAGTGTTGAGTACGTCGATCTACTCGTCTCAGCGAGCTCAATTATCCTAGAATTTTACCTTGCTGCGCATCGACGTCATCTAACAGAGTTAATAGGCTGCCTATACGAGCCCCCTCATCGCCGAACTCCTCATCCTCATCACCACCAGCATGCCGCCCGAACGCAAGAAAAC
>ML976664.1:350226-409705 GCA_010015655.1 Bimuria novae-zelandiae CBS 107.79 | reverse complement strand
CGTTGCAAGCGTCTCAGCGCGATACCTCCTACGGTTACGTCGCCACCTGCAGCTAGCAGCTAGGCTATCTATTAATTGCAAAACTCTACGGTACCTGGACGAGAAGGGGTGGCCAGGCTCGTTCAATGCATGCCATGCAGAGAAGCAACTCTTGGTCTTCATGCTGTGGAATCGACAATTCGTTCATGCGTTCCCCTTTGTAAATGCAAGTGCCCATCGGCGATTCTGGAGCCTCACTTCTCGGGTCTGGCTAACGCTGAATGCTAGCTTGAGTCAAATCTTGGATGACGCGAGAACGCACACATCTCACGCACATGCATTCATTTAAAGCCAAGGCTATCTCGAGTGGTGTCCTCGTGCGTCGCACACCCTTTTGGTCTCCCAATCAGGTGGAAATGCATGGGTCTGATGCCGACGGGGATTTCCGGCCAATGAGACGACCCTGTTGACTTTGTGTGGCGATTGTATGGGCCAGAAACGGCAGGAAATCGCATGCGGGGACTTGACTTTTAGAGCTTAATTTTAACTTCAAATCTTTATATTTATATATAGAAAGAGTTAATGGTAATAGCTATTATTGCCGTTAAGCTCTATAACCTTCTAAAGTAATAACTTAAAGTTCAAGGTAGCTTTTTTTGCAGCGTAGACTAGCGTATTACTAGTTATTTAATATTAAAGCTCTACCTGCCTTTATAGCGTTTTAGGCTATAGATTTCTAAAATCTACCCTTGAGCTAATCCTTTATATACTCTTATATAGGCTTAATTTAATTAAGATTAGGCGAATTACTTAAGTGTAGGGCTTATATATAACTTTATTTATACTTAGCGTAATAAAGTGCTTTAACATTTTAGTAGGCGGGCGCACTATCTTTAATAACAATAATTGGGAAGTTAGGATACTTTTTATAGAGCTTCTTTAGGTAGAGAGAAAGCTTACTATATAGAATAAATTTATTTAATTACATGATCCTTTGCACTAGTAAGGTGGCTGACGCACCTATGGCACCCTTGTATGAGATATATTCCTCCCTTACGTAAGGTATATTCCATACGTCCGAGATACCTACTACAATAAAGTAAGAGATATCTAAAGAATTAGATATATATAGTTTTGTAGTTAAATCCAGGGCTTTTGTCTTTTCAACTAAAAACGTTAATTAATTATTATATATTCTATCTTATTAAAAAACTCCTTTTAATTTAATAATTAAGAGTCTTACTACCTTAATTAAGCTAATTATAATAGTCTTCTCTATCCTTAAATATCCTATAGTAATCCTAACTAATTATACAAATTACACACTATAGCTTAAATAGTTTAAAATAAAATACTCATTCTTAAAAGTCTAGATTATTATTAACCTAGCGCTAATAAATAAACTAAAGTAAAAACTTATAAAAATAGTGCCTCCCTTAATAGGTAACTACTAGCTAAACGCCGTCTACACGAACATAAATCTAAATAATATACTAATAGTACTATCTTATTTATTACTAGCAAGTGCGAAAGCATATAAGGATAATAGCGACTGTGATAAAAGATAGCTTAAGGTCTACAAAATTATAGATTAAGTATATTAAAAAGAACAGGTAGTCCTTAAAAAGATAGTTTTTTTTTCTAATTAATAATCTCCTCGTATCTATAGAATAACTATTCTATTTTTAGAAAAATAATAAAGTAATAGATTAAAACCTCACGATTTTAGTTAAGGTTGTCTATTAAAATAAATATTAACGAATATGGACAAGATACTAAGAAGCCTTTAAGCTAATAAGAATAGTTACATTATAGACTATATAGCTATCTAAGTATAATTATATAGCTATAAAAGCAAAGACTAATTACGTCCTAGAGTTTTAAAGGCTAAACTTAGTTAAAGAAGGCTTTATATAGGTAGTTATCTATATTACTCTTATATAGGTAACAGCCTTCATGTAATACAGAAGTAAGGATATAGCTATCTTACGGAAGCACATTATGAAACTCTTTTAAGACTATATAATCCTCTTTTACCTAATTAAGGGTAAATAAAAATGCGCTTTTACTATTATAGGTTTATCTCTCGCAAATAGTAGTAAATTTGTCTAGGCTATAGAAAAGGACGTCTCTCTTATAAATAAAATAGTATTATCTAAAAGTTAGGAAAAATCTTAGAATTATAAATAATAAGCTAGGAATAGCTAGCAACCTTAAGTACCTTACTTATAAATAACTCTATAATCCATAAGACTACTTCTACGGTTTCCTAGGCTGGTAAATGGATTGGATCGCAAGGGCCACAGTTGGGTCTAACTAAGCAAAACACCAAAATTCTAAACTTTAAACCGTTCATAATGTAATGAATATAGGAACTAGTCTTATGCAATTTTAATATAAGGTGTAGATATATATAACTTATATAACAAAAGAAAGCATATATTTTATATATATTTTAGAGAGAAATTATCTTTTAAGTAGTATTTTACGTCTTTTGTAGGATGCACGATTTAATATATCATATAATTCTCTAAAAACTATACATATTACTACTAATGCAAATATATATCTTATACTAAGATTACATAAGTATAGCTTCTCTATTTATACAGTTATAGAGAGTTTAGGTTTTGAAATTTTGGTGTTCTGCTTAGTCAGATCCAACTGTGACCCCTGCAACCCAACCCATTTACCAGCCTAGTATAAATAGTAATTAAAAACTGTAGCTAAATACTATTACTTATTACGTTAACCTATTCTATAATCTTAGAATATTCTAATTACTCTAGAGGTAAGACTTTTAGTAGGACATAAAAGTAGGCCTAATAACTCGAAAGAGAAAAAAATAATACTATACTAGTAAAACTTTAAAAGTCTCATATATAGTAGGTGATAAAATATAAGATAAGGCTAATGGGTGGGACTCCTACTAAAGCTACGCATGCTATCTATAAGAGTAATATACGCACTAAATAAAGACTATAAAAATTAAATCTATTAACCCTAGTACTAATAATTAGGCTATTTAGGCCCTTAGGCTCTCAAATACCTTATATAGTAATTTAAAGGGATGAGGATTAAAGCCTTCCCTATTATTAAATATAACGTTTACGATAAAGTGAAGCTAAAATAATAAGTATACTAGCAAGTTATAAAGCTAAGTAAAGGCCCTAGTAAGCGAGTTGTAATTAATTTTCGCAACGATAAAATATATAGTTTAATACAAGAGAAGAGTTAAATGCTAATTATTAATTAATTTATTAAATTTATAAAGGACTTTTACTATAAGGACAATTATCTAGCACGGTTAATTATTAAATTACTTAGTACCTTTATACTATTTATAGAGGTATAGTATACTATTATAGTAAAAGTAATTAAATATAATAATAAGATCTTTTATAAAGGTAAATATTAGGAAGTGGTGCTTAGCGCAAGGAATTTAAATTAAGTCTTTAGTACCTAATACTTTAGCGTAAATAGCGGGACGAAATGCTTAGGGGATATAATTAAGAAAAAAGCGCGTGTAATATAACTTAACATTAACTTACCTTAGTTAATATAGTCTAAAATTACCTATGCTGCAATCTACTCTTATAATTAAACGCTAAACTATGCTAATTAATAATAATCTCTATATAAAGTATTGTTTACGATAGTAGCCTTTTAGAATAGCGTTATTACCTAACTAAAGAAGCCTAATTAAGCTTACTTAAAAGCCTATAGCTATAAGGCCATTATAATAACTAATAATACTAAACGTGATAAGAGTAAGCTCTAGCAACTAGACCCTAAAGTCTAAATAAGCTATCTAGTTAGCTACAGATTTATTAATATCTAGTGGATATAGATTTCCATCTTAGTAAAAATAATTAGCATTCGCGACGTAATATTTAATAAAATACTATATTCTTAAGAATAACTAAAGGCCTAATAGATAATATTATATGTAGAATATTAGGGAAATTAGTATCTTAAGTGTGATTAGTAAAAATACCTCTTTTATCTTAATACGAGCAAACTACCAAGTCTTTTTTTAAGGATAAGATAATTATTAAAATACTAAAAAAAGAAATTGAAGAAGCTCCTAGGTATAGATAAGATAAAAAGGTTAGGTATAAATACCTAATACTTCTCCTAACGCTGCTACTAATAATACTCCTTAAATAAATAATAGCAGGAAGTAATTAAGCTAAATAACCTCTAATAGTATAGACTAGACAACGATAGCCGAGCCTTTAGGCTATTACTTTTATATGCGGCATAGGAACAGGATTCTATAGTCTTTTTATTAAAAATATACTTAATAAAATACAGCTAAAGCGCATAATTGCTACTAGTGGGAAACCATAATAAAAATTAATACTAGAAATACTTACTTGCAACGCTAAACTCGAGGATTATTTATTATATTAATTATAAAAATAAGCTAAAAATTCATATTTTTAGAGTTACTATAAAATTAAGTCCTAGAGTAAGGTAGCTTCCTCTTTAGTAAAAGTAGTAAAACACTAGCTTCTTAAATATATATAGGTTTATACCTATAAGTTTAATAAATACTATGAACTATAGAAGTGTAAGATACGACTTATTATAAATAGTAACTAACAATAGTATCTTACCATATAAGAAACCTTCCTCGTAATATTTATAAAACAATTCTTTTATTTACTAATAATAATTATAGCTTAGTTTAACCTAGAGCTTATTTAATATAATATTACTAACGCATTCGTTCACGCATATCTTGATAGAGAAATCGATATAAGAATGCCCCGTCCCTACTCGCGAGTAGGCATAGTCCTCCAACTATATAAAAAAGTCTACGGACTGTACATATAACTACTACTTTAATAAAAAATATTTCACATTAACGCTCTATAATATTAGCTTTAAAACAGTACCCCACAACCTATGCTATCCTGTTAAGAGCAGTATTATTATCATTTTCTATATAGGTAACCTTATTATTACTTATAATAATTTATAAAAGCAAGCTACTAAAGCTGCTCTAGTAATAATAAGTACTAAATTTATACTTACTAGTTATGACGCGGCTATCTAGTTGCCAACTTACAAAGTCACACAATTTAGTCTATTTTCCCGACGATAATCCGATTCGGATTAGCTTTAGTCTTTAACATTGTTTTTCTAATACTACTCTATATCAGACTTTTATTAGACCTATTATATATCCCTTTTACTAGGGTTCTTTATTAGACTAACACTTTTAGTGTATTAGATATACTTCTTCGCTCCTTAGCATTTAGCTTTCTAAAATAATAATTATTACGTACTTAAGTATATAGTTTAGTATCTTTTTAGTATCCTTTTATACTACGTCTATTGGCACTTAATGCATTCTTAGTTACATTCTTGTCCACACACTCCCATATGCCTCTGAGTAGAACTGTCTAACCAGATTCTTTAAGTGATCAGGATCGATACACTAGTAGAAATAACCTATAGTAGTTTCTAGAAGTTAAAGTTATTAGAGATTAACTGAATTAAGAGCTCAAGCTTTTATAAGTCTTATACATTAATATAAATAAAGCTTTCTTTTGTACCTAGCTAACGCCTACTAATAATATTTAACTTAAAAATTTCTAAGAGAGCGTGATAATAGTAGCTTATAGGCTTTATAGACATAAAATAATGCCTAAGACCTCTACATATGCGGGTGCTAGCTATAGACGCGATAAATTATTACTTTTAAAAACTTTATTAATAGCGTATAATTGCGTACAGCTTTAATCTAGGTTTCTTACGAAAACTAACATATAGCGTTTTAAATAGTAACGAATTTAATAAAACTTTTTTTTATTCTTATATAGAGGATTTTTATATCTTCTAACCTAGTGTTTAACTACTTTAGCGTATTAAGCAGATTAATAAAATCTAGACTACTAGTATTCTTTTGGGCCTAGTAGAATATTACGCTATAACTAGACTTTACTACTTTTCCAGAAATAGTAATATTATTATATTTATAACTGGCAACGACGGATAAAGTAATAATTAAGGATTTAAGTATAGTAGAGTAGTTAGCGGACTTAGGTGAATTTGTTTTTGGCCGCTAGGCGGCATTTTTGGTAGTGTAGAGAGCGTTATTGTCACAGAGATTTGCGTTAGATATCTGCTATTCTGGCAGAATTCTGGCAGAATAGTTGACCGCTTACCTTTCTTGGCAAGCGGTGAGGTGGTTGTGGCCTGTGCCGGGTGGATTTTAGCATTTTGTGTTATTGGGCAACCAAAATGGTGTGAGACGCACGAGCATGGCAACGCTTCCGATTCAGCCGCGAAATTGCGAGTGGCGTTTTCGGCTATTAGTTTCTGCGAATAGCATCAAAGAGGCTGGTTTGGTGAAAATATGCGTTAGAGCACAACGCGAAAGTCAACACCGCGATTTGTCAGAATATACATAGAATTCACATGATTTCTTTGCCCTAATGGAATATATGCCCTCGATTTGCGATAATCCTTTGGGATTCGCGCTGTCTAGTGACCCCGTCGACAAATTCCCAGGGTGACCCGAATGCTGCCACTGTAAGCACGGACCGCGGTGGCCCAAGCTTCCTCATTGCGCCCTCACGGTTGGCTCCGCTAGTCTGTCTGTGTCGAAGGAATAGCTTGAAGATATTGCGTAGAGGGGAACTCTTCCGACTCGCTGGAAGTTCTCCCCATGGACTTACTGTGGTATCAGGCAAAAGTGAGGTGAGTGGCCCGCGCACAACAGGGGTGTCGCCAAGATGCCGAGCCATGTAAATTTCGCACGCTTGTCCTCTTTTATGTATAAATTTCAGTACCTAGTCTAACTACCTTTTGCATTAATTACAGCCTGGCATCTAGCTAGCATGCTCTTAATAAACTCCTTAAATACTTTACTTCTAATTAAGTCCCACGCTTCTTATATAATATTACGTAGCTAGCTATATATTCGCTGCTTACCCTTAGGTAGATTAAAATAATACTACTTAATATAGTCCTTTATCTTATTCTATACTACCTTAATTAGGTTAAGATCTAGCGAGAACGCTAGCTAAAAGATAAAGTAAATTCCTCTTAATTAAAGCTCTTTAATTATGTAAGTAGCAGCGTGCCTAGGAGCGCTATCTTACATAAATTAAAAATATAGATTAAGGCGTAGCTATCCGTGAACGAGAGATATAACTCTCTTATAATAGCTTTCCTTATTAATACTCTTCTATTCCTTCTTTTAGAATACTAACGGCCCCTTTATCGTACCTAAGAAGCAACCTTAGAACATCTAGCTACGCTTCTTACGTAGTTTCTTAATAATATAAAAGGGATCTAATTCCTCTCTAGGGCGCCTAGTAACCTACTTCTTACGATACTAATTACTAGTCACCTAAGTTTTATCGCTTTAGAGGATTATATACTACTACTAAAAAGACTAGTTAGCGTAAGCTTTTACTTACGCGAGGCGTAGCTAATAATTCTTTTTAATAAGAGGAGGCTTAGTAAGAGTAATATAGTAAGTATACCCCCTACTTTATAAAGTATTCTAAATTACGTATTTACTAACGCCCTAGTAAGCAAAGGGACCCTCTATAAGGCGTAGGAAACTTATCTACCTCCCTTCTTAAAAAGATTTAATAAATTCTTTAAGCTAGTCTACTTATTTATTTATAAGGGAGGGTAAATAACTAGTACGCTTCTTTAGCGTAACGCGTGCGCTAGTAATTACGTAAGTAACTTATCTTTTTAAGACCTTAAGAAGGTTAGTAATAAATAGGTAAGTGTGCCTAGCTAGACGTAAGGTGCGTATCTGGAGGCGTTGGTCGCGAGTGAGGTATTGACGAGTTGGTGTTAATGGGGGAGACATTGTGGTGATGTTGTGGTGGACAGCACACGACAGAGGTACAAGCATTATCATATAAATTACATAGAGCTAATGGTATTTCTGTTTAGTGGCGTCCGTTTTGTATCGAGTCAGGCATCCCTGCTGTGCGCGGGCCACTCACCTCACTTTTGCCTGATACCACAGTAGGGCCTGTTCGGTGGCCGCAATCTCATTTCGTGATCTCGGACGATTATGGTAAGGCGCTGGCGTGGAATTTTTTATGCAGCTAGCCACACTAAATCTTCCACACCCCCGCTTCTGACGTACCAAATTTAAGCTTGTGTTTGATGACTGCGTAATCTCATCTCGTCTTACTGTGGTATCAGGCAAAAATATTGTTAGCGCCGCGCTAAGCAAGGGCCACAACGCTAACTAGATAGAGATAATAAAAAACAGTTATTATTTAATGTTACCACTTCGTATATCCACCCTGAGCGTTAATCACATCTTGACAACGCTGCCTCATAGAGTCAATTAGCTCTAGGAGCTGTTCCCTAGTAATCGCATCCCATGCCTCACGAACAGCACCCCGGAGTCTATCGTACGAAAGCTGTACATCTCCGTACTTCTCCTCAATATCCCCCGCAGGGCCTGAATCTGCCGTACACGGGCCACATATGAATGGCCAATTAGATGAAAGCGTTCGAAACCTCCAAACCTTGCATCGTGATGTCAGCAATTCCCAAAAATCGTCAATTACCAGCTAAAATAAACCTTTTTTAGAAGCTCTACCATCTGCAACTATGCCTAAAGGTGCCGTGACGCTGAGCAATGATGCTGACTTCGTCAGGTACACAAAGTACTCGAAAAAAGCTGGTGTTTTGCCCAATCTGCCAAAGGATCCGCCACCCGACTGGCAACCGCTCAAGATCAACAACCCACGTATTTTTGGTGAGGCGGAGATACCTGAAGGTATCGCGGGGGATCCTATTTCCCTATTCGAGTTGTTTTTTGACGTCGACGTCCTCGATAGTATCGCCCACCATACGAATCGCCACGCTGAGTTGCTCCGGCAAGCGCCCTCGCAGGAATATTGTAGAGACTGGAAACCGACGTCACCGGCAGAGTTGTACACGTACTTTGCAATCATCGTCTATATGGGAGTCCATCGCGAACCGTCACTGAAGGAGTATTGGCAGCCGGGCCATGTGAACGCGCCTACGCACAAGATAGGTCAGTACATGCCGCAAAAGCGATGGGAGCAGCTCGACAGGTATCTCTATTGCGCTGAGGTTGAGCAGAAGTTCTCTTCACCATTCGGACGCGTGTGGGAGTTGTCGGAGACTCTGCGTGAGCGCAGCTTCAAGTATTGGAAGCCCGGCAAGCACCTCTGCGTTGACGAGGCAGTTGCGAGATTTACTGGCCGCGCCAGCGAGGTCGTGATAATCAAGACGAAGCCGACACCAGAGGGCTTCAAAATCTGGTGTTTGGCCAACGATGGATACCTGATAAACTGGTTATTTCATGCTAGAGGTGCTAGCCGAGGGCCTGTTAACTTACTGAGTCCTGCGGACGAAGCTTCTGCGTCCTTTACGCCCACTGAGTCGGTGCCCATCAGTCTCGTACTCGCTGTTGACGCTGCTGAGCAGCGACGCTTTCCGCCGCATCTCCATATTGTTTGGGACGACAATCTCTTCAACACCATCCCCATGCTCGAATACCTGAGATCCAAAGGCGTAGGCTGTGCTGGGACAGTCAGGACGACCAAAACTTCGACGGAGGAGCTTTTTGAGATGACGGCCAAGGCAGAAGTTGAGATAAACAATAGCAGGTCGGCCAGTAAAAGGCTATCAAAGGAGCGCTTCAATAGCGATCTTATACGTACAAAGACGCAGTTTTCGAGCAAGATGAGGTGGGGAGAGACATACTGGGCGCTCTCAGCGTCAAAGAGAGTACTGGAGATGGCTTGGAGAGACAGTCAAGTCGTGCTTTTTGCAAGTACAGTCGCTGAGCGTGAGTACTGACGTCCATCTTGACAAGTCTTGGCATGGAGTCGTACTCTGCCAACTAACGATAATCGCTACCTAGCAACGCAACACATCGTCAAGCTACGTTGACGCTTAAAGCTGGCCCAAAACAACAAAAACGTCTTCGAGGAGGCCTTTGGCAATCACGCTGTAAAGTTTCTCGGGATCCCTACGATGATTGACGACTACAATCGCCACAAGAGCGACGTTGATCGATTTGATTAGTGCAGAAGCTATTACTCCACGTAGCAGGTCAAGCATCGTACTTGGCGACCTCTACTCTACTTTCTACTCGATTTGAGCCTCAATAACGCGTATAGACTCTCCTCGTACTCCTCCGCCGTCCATACCAAACAATCGGGCCACAAGAAGTTCCTATACAAGCTTATAGAGCAGCTCTTTGAGCGTGGCACCAGCCTTTGCCACGGGTCAAAGAAGCGGGCAAGAGTCGACGACGTCGTCGTCACTGAGGAGAGCGCCCACAAGTCTATCAAGCTATTTGCAGAGGCAAAGACTTGTGCTGTTTGTGCTATAACTGGGCGTAAGAGTAATAGCTCAGCGCCTTCAAGGATGCCTCTCAAGACGACTTCAGGCAACAGACGTACTCCGAGGACGTTGTTTGGCTGCTCCGTCTGCAAGTTGCCTTTGTGTAGGCCAGAAGTACGCTCTGAGTGCTGGCAAGAGCACCTACGACGTCACCGAACGATCAAGCAAGTTGACACGAAAATAAGCTCAAGTATCAAGTAATTCTATGTTAAAACCTCCAAGAATGCAATCTCTATACAAATTTGCCCTACAAGCTCATATTATTTGGTTTTCATGCAGAGTCGGAGGGTTCATCCGATTGGCCACTTACATGTGGCCCGTGTACGGCAGATTCAGGCCCTGCGGGGGATACAGTAGCTATGCTTAAATATCTAACTCTAGTCTTGCTTTATTATAGTAGTAGGTTTATAATAGCTAGGTAATTGCGTAAAGTCCACGTTGTCCACGTCGTTAATAAGGCTAGAGTGAAGCCCTACGTTAACATTATTAATGTATAGGTCTGTGTTAGGATCTGAACATGTATAGGACGCGGAGGACCAACGGGCCCTCAGCGGGGGTGACACTTGGTGGGGTTGCGCAACCGAGGTCACGTGATGTACCATCCAGCCAAGGCAGCACCAGCCATGGATGGCAGCAAGACCTTGGATGGTACAGAAATCCTTATGTATATAGGAACGCGAGAATGATCTCTCATATTCGCGTTTAACCTGTTTATTAATCTATCGTTTGGATCTGACTAAGCAATCTTGTTGATTTGATTATGCTGTACACACCTTCGATACTAACACCCTAGTGACAAGCGCAAGCTATCACTACACCCTCTCTTGTCCTACCTAGTACTCCTGCCCGAGAACCAACCTTAGCCCATTTAGGACTAGCTATCCTAGATGGAACCTAACAGTCTGTTGTTGCCTCTATAGCTACTGTTGACACTCCTCTAGGGCGTACTATATTAGACTTTGGCACTAGGTTAAGCAGCCTTTACTTAAACGGCGCGTCTTTCGTGGCTTGTGAGGCTGCTGTGAATAGCTTATACCGCGGAGAAGTAGTGTTGGTCGGCAGTGCAAGTGTCTCGTTTGGCGGCCCTGTAGGCTGTGTAGGCGGTGGGGTACCTAGGCATACAGGCTTCGGTTGCTGCGTGCCATCGCCCTCGCGGGTTTTAAGTGTGGGTTTGTGGTTACGTTTAGCGCGTTCGAATGGCGTGTTGGCTACCTTAGCTACGCGTTTAGCTAAGATAAGAGGCATTAAAAATTATTTATAAATAAATAGATTAACGTGGTTCACCACCGAGCGGGCCAACCCCACCAAGCGGGCCAACTTTGCTAAATGCAGCCCACCTCTAGCTTATACTATAATACTATTATAACATAACGCGTAATAACCTTATACTAAAAGCGTACTATAGCTTACTATCTAAGCTATAATTAAAGATTATAATAAGAGTAAAAGACGCGTTATTATAGCTTTTAGCGTGCCTTAAATAATAGTATAATAATAATACTAAGGAGCCCTCTCTTAACGCGATCGCAAGCCTAACTTAAAGAAGCTAACTAAGCTAAAGGAGAAGGCTCTAGTCTAACGTATACTTAAGCTTAACTAGCGAGAAATAGGTGCAATAAGGGATATAGTCTAAGATATAGCTAATAATCTACTTGCTAAGCGCGATAGATAGCCTATTAATAAGCACTAGGTAGACAGGCTTAAGACGCGTACGCTAGAAATTAAGCTTTAAAAGAGCTATTTATATAATTATTAGCAAGCCCTAAATAAAGATCTACGTATTATAACGCCCTAGTTTAAGCTAGTTACTAATACTAAGGCTAAGTACGGTATCGCTAATAACGACACGTATAACTTCGACGAGACAGGCTTTATAATAGGGGTAATACAGGGTTAGATAGTCTTTACAGGCTCTAAGAAGCAAAGCAACCTAAAGAAGATTTAACCTAGTAATTATAGGTAGGTTACTAATATTTAGGGTGTTAGCGCTAAAGGCTAGGCTCTACTACCTTTTCTTATTTTTTTTAGTAAGGTTCTAATTACGTCCTAGTTCTATAATCTATCCCGAGACTAAGTTATTAAAGTTAGTCTTAATAGCTAGACGTTAAATAAGCTTAACCTTGCCTAGCTAAGGCACTTTAATACCTATACTAAGGCGCGTAGTTTAGGTGCACACTAGCTGCTAATTATAGATAGTTACAAGAGCCACTACTCACACGAATTCTATAAATACTATAAGGAACAGAAGATTATTATTCTCTATATGCCTCCACACTTATCACACCTCTTATAGCCACTTAATGTGGGTTGTTTTTCGCCTTTAAAGCGGGCGTACAGTAATAAGATTAGTAGCTTAGCATAGTATAGCACTAAGTAAATTAAAAAGGAAGCCTTTCTACTAGCCTTTAAAGTAGCTTTTAAAAAAGTAATAATAAAGGCGAACATCTGCGTAGGCTTTAGAGGCGCTAGATTAGTCCTACATAACCTAGAGGCAGTGTTATTAAGACTTAATATAGTTCTTTATACGCCAACTCTACCTAACGTAGAGGACACCCTATAGGAATTAAAAACACTAAGCAACCTCCGCGAGATAGAGGCTTAGTTAACGCTAGTTTATAAGCGTGTATAAAAGTATAGAGATTTACTAGTTTCTCCGCTTCTTAGAGCTATTAAGCAGCTTAATAAAAGTATTATATTAATAGGGCACGAAATAGTATTAATATAATAAGAAATAGTAGGGCTTTATAAGATAGTAGAAATAGTAATAAAGGTAAAAAGTTAAAAGAGGAAGTATATTTAGGCAGCTAAAACACTTATAGTAAGAGAGGTAGTTAATTTAATAGCTAAAAAGGATAGTAGTAGGTAAAAAGAGGGTGAAGAGTCTGTAAAGAGGGTGCGTGGGCAGAGGCGCTGCGAACGTTGCGGCGAAGCTGGCCACAACGCTCGCACCTGCGCAGTAGAAATTGTAGATACTTCTAATAGCAATAAGTCTAAATAGTATTTCTATATTCTGCAAATTATAGTAAATTATAGTAGTGTTATAGGAGGCGCTTCGCAATAGACTAACTTTTAAAAAGTGGCCCGCTTGGTGGGGTTGGCCCGCTTGGTAATAAACCACGTTATACTAAACGACGCGTATGTTGTGTATGCTAGTAGGCTACGTGGTGGTAATAATAGTTTAGCTAAGAAAGTACGCGATTAAGTTTAGAAGAAAGGCTTAGTAGGCTATAGCTAAGTATAGCTTGAATATAGAATTATTTCTACTACTATAGAGGTAAAAAATAGTTCTTACTCTAAAATTTAATTTCAAGTACAAAATATTAATCAAGTTTCAATATATTAATTAATATTTTTATAGGATATTGAAATTGAATTGAAAATAGCAGCTGAAGTATTAAATTAATTGAATATTGAATTTTAATCAATATCAATCAATATATTGAAACATGATTGATTGTTGGCATCTCTGCCCACGCGTGGAGGGTCGCAGAGGTCGTCATGATACCCAAGATAGGCAAAAAGGACAAATCCTCCCCTAGATCATGGAGACCCATCGCCCTGCTATCCTGCCTTGGCAAGGGCCTAAAGAGAATCTTAGCAAGGAGATTTGCCAGCACTGCCATGGCACACGGCATACTAAGCCCCTAACACGGGGGGGCTCTCCCTAAGAGATTAGTCATGGACCTAGTAGCCGCCTTTATACATAACGTAGAGGACGCCTTCTCTAACGGCTAGCACGTCACTATAGTCACTATAAACGTCTAAGGCGCCTTTAACGCACTTCTTAAAAATTAACTTCTATATAGGATAAAGGCCTAAGGATAAGATAATAGCGCCCTCCTAATTATAAAAAACTTCCTCTAGGACCGCCGCGTCTAAGTGCGATTAGGAGAAGCCACTATAGCGCCCCACCTAGTACAGTGCGGGACGCCGCAGGGCTTACCACTATTACTAGTGCTATATACACTTTATCTGGCAGAGCTACTTTAGCAAGACCCTACTAGGCGCTTTAGGTACGTAGACGATATCTACCTCTACAGGCAATCCCACTCCCTAGACCAGAACGTAAAAATGCTGGCAGAAGATATAGGCGCTATAAATTCCTAGGGAGACGCTAATCACGTGGCATTTGCCCTAGAGAAACTTAAAATAATACACCTAACTAAGTAGAAAAGTAACTATTCGCTACCTATTTAGATTAATAATTAGCTTATCCTCTAACCTATACTACTAGACAAGGCGCTACGCTAGCTAGGTATTTACTTTAATAAAAAGCTTAATTTTAAAATACACGTTATTACCCGCGTAGCTAAAGGACGCGCAGTCGCACAGCATATTCGTAGCCTTACCAGGATCTAGCATGGCCTACTAGCCAGCTCACTGCGCAAAGTAGTAATCTCATGCGTACTGCTACGCCTACTGTATAGAAACGAGGCCTGGTATAGAGGGCGCACGAAGCCCCCCAAGATTATAGGAGCTACGTAGAACCAAAAGGTTAGTATATAACTTGGGTGGCATATCGCCGCCCTGGAAAAGGCCCTCACGATAGCGGTTAGAGGCGTCGTCCCCGCCTACCGCACCACGCCTACTACTATGCTATATAGAGACGCAGGCATTTCCTTAGCAGCTGTGGCGCTTAAAGAGTGCAAGACGAGGTTTGCTATACGCCTACACTACGTTAATAAAGGTTACCCGCTTACAGCGCGCACGCGACTAACTATAGTATATAAAGGAAGAGGCGCTAGACGCCTATAGCGCTTATATATAAAAGTTTAACTACTCGCATAGCTATTCGCACTAGTACCCCGCCCTATACTACTATAATCGCACTATTCTAACTAGTGCTAAATAGACCCTATAAATAATAAGCCTAAAAAGCTCGCTACTAAAGAATTTAAATAATGGTAGACAAGCCTGCCTACTAAGACAATTATAGTGTTCTCAGACGGCTCGGAACAGCGCACAGAAAACGGCGAGCGCCACGTAACCTATACGTAACGTGTCCGTGCACCTAATGCACGGATTCAGCCAATGCACGCCGAACACCATAAACGCTCTATTAGAAATAAGGCTACAGAACCACTCACAAACAATATTATTATAAGATTTTCTACTAGGATAGTAAATCGATAGCTGCGATTCATTTGCACTATTTAAATCTATCTAGAAGCTTGACGTCGCGGCCGCTCCGTGTGGATTTGGTTAGGGCAGCAGATGCGCCCTTTAAGGCCTCCCCAACATCCGTAGCATCAACAACACGTTTCTGACGCTTTCTGCTCTGTAGAGATGGCTGAGAAGCTTTTCTCTTACTCCTTTAGGATAGTTATAGAGCCTTTTTAGCGTTATTGGCAGACTTCTGGGCAGTGCGCTAAGCTGCCTTTTTAGCTCTCTCCTTCTCCTTTGCCTTCTTCGCTGCCTCTCTCGCTGCACGCTTTTCTTGCTAGATTTTCTCCTTGTATAGCTTAGCTACCTTCTTTAGCTCTGTTATTTTTACTTTTTAAAGCTACTACTGCTTATCCTCTTGCTCCTTAATTAATTAATAATAACGTGCCTCCCTTACTTTCCTTAGTAACTATAAGATAGCCCCACCATGATACTCCTAGCGCTGTTAAAGGTCTAGAGCTTTACTCTTCTTATTACGCTTCTTCTTAATAAATAGCGCCTGCCTAAGCCTATTATTGTCATGCTTAAGCAGCTCATTTTTAACAAATAGGTGGTAGAGTAATTAACGAAGCTTCTGTATATCCTTGCTACTTTAATTACTTACTATAGAGCGTACAAGCCTATCCATCTTTCTCTAGTTATAATCGCTAAGCCCTAATGAGGAGCTATTGCCTAATTCTTAATCCTGGGTGAACCTATTAAGGATAGGGTCAGGATTAGGTGGCGATATACCTGTGGCTCTAAAAGAGCTGAGGATAGTTAATTCCTTGAAAGAGGCCTTCCACGCATTCTAGAATAGGGGAAAGAAGTCGCCTTTGGTGATAGAAGCTAGGCCCTAGCTTCTATAAAGGTATCTTAATAGCTCTGCTAAGTAGGCTATTAATAGAGGCTTAAACATCGCAACATCAAGTAGCTAAAGTATATAAGTTAAATAAGGAGGCAGGACAGCAAGCAGGATCCTATTCTAATTATAGTAGTTAATAAAGTCTATAGTAACATAAGATCCGTGGCCGTCTATAATTAAAAGTTAATATAATCGTCGAGCCTTCTCTTTTATATAGCGATTAAACACCTGCTTAAGCTAGGCAAGCCCGATATTGTTGTTCGTCCAGCCAGAGGATGATGAGGTAATAAAGACTTCATAATATCCTGCCTTAATATCCTCTACCTAGCTTGATTGGATGTCCTTGTTGGCAGCCTCATAGATAAGGCTTGGCGGCAAAGCTGATCCATCAGCGCAGATACATGCTAGGAGCGTGATCCACGCGCGATTGCCATCCTAGAGTGATGCCCTAACCTCCTTCTTCTCCCACATTCGTCTGCTGAATATCCTCTTTGTTCTACCAACGATACCGATCAGGACACCTTTTTTATCCATATTGTAGATATGACGAGGATCTATGCGATATTAATCAATCTTGCTGTGTACAAGGTTGAAATAGAGGCGATATTTATCTACTAAATCAGCTTTGTGGCGATTGCTGTCCATGCCGACGGTCCATTGCGAGATGAGATGAATGCTGTGTTGGTTAATAAAGCGGGTAACCCAGCTCTCGCTGACTGGCTCCTTTGCTATCGTCGAGGCAAAATTCTGTATCATCTCTCTAGTAGGAGGTATATGTCTCTCTGTGAGCCTTTTGATATATCGTACAAGCTCCTGCTCTTGCTGTGGGTTGAGCTTTCGCTGATTAATTGTGTTGGCTGCACGCGTCGCGGTAACACCTCGGTGCCTTCGTGAGAGTGTAGATCGATTAACACCATATCTGGTAGCAATTTCTGTATATGAAAAATCTTCTCCTGGTTCTCGCGATTCGATCTCATCTATCGCAGCTTGAATTGGATCCATATTGGTGGAGTTATCGCGTGTTGAAAGTAGGGAGTTTTGACGCGTCGGATGTTCGGCGTGCATTGGCTGAATCCGTGCATTGGGTGCACGGACACGTTAGATACGCTGTGTACCAGGGCCAGAGTCTGCTATACACAGGCAAAGGCTCCCTTAACACGCGGGCCCACGTCTTCGACGCAGAAGCAGTGGGGGCCTGGAGAGGTCTTTAACACGTGCTATAGACTTAGGCGCACCGCCTAAGCCAGATCTAGATATGTGTAGATAGCACATTAGTTATCTAGGGTATTAGGGGAGACCCCGCGCCGTTATCCCAGTGGGCCTTTATACGCTGCTAGGAAGCTATAGACACCTAGGATATTTAAATCTAATAGTTACTAGGCTATATAGGCATTAAAGGTAATAAGCTAGCTAATTAGCTAGCAGATAAGGTAGCTAAGGACCTACGCCTACCCACAGGGAAGGTAGCTAACCCTATAATATTAGGTCTACGATCTAATACGCGCGCATACGTACACGCTGCACAATAAGAGTAGTGGCGCACACGCACACCAAATCTCTCTACATGGTATAACTAGTAGGGCCTAGCATACACCCCCTCCAGGCAACCGCCGGAGCTGGAGCTCACACGCCCCGCCCTAGCCAAGCTCCTATCCATAAGGACAAGACACAGCAACTACGCCTAGTACTATAAGAAGTTTAAGCATAATAAGGAGACCCTCACGTGCACCTGCGAAGCAGACCTGGCCCTAGACTATATTATACACTGCCCACAGACAGTGCGACGCTTTAACTATTAGCCATAACGCACAACACATCCCCTAACAGACACTAGAGAAGAAATATAGTACCTTAAAGCGCTAAGCCTAGAAGAATACGTAACCCTTCTTATACTTAGTATTAATAATAGTATACGTTAGTAAGTAACTAGCTAACTACGTTATAGGCAAGCGGACGTAAACCCTTGCTTTAGGTAAAGTAGATACGCTACCTACTTATAACTTACTAAAATATCTACTATATAAGACTTAGCTCTCTCTTTTATATACCTATATGCGTGTATATATCTTTCCTTACCTCTAATAAGTCTTGGCATGCTTCTGTACAGGACTAGGGGCAGCTAGAAGGCCACCCCTTTTCCTACTATTATCACATAAAGGCCAGATTAAACAGCTAAGTCGCCCCTATCTGGAGAGGGACAGCAGCAAGAGAGGCCACTCCTATAGCAGCGATAGCACTAGCATAAGTGGCCCTTACTAAGTGCAGGGCACGTCTACATACCCCCTAGGAGGTTACATAGGACGTAAAACCAATACTACTACTACTACTACTACTTGTGTTTCTTAGCTTATAAAAATCCCTTAACTTAAACTTTCTAGGCTTTTCTATCTCTAACCTAGAGACTTCTTTATAACTTAGTAATAGATTAATATATTCTTAAATATAATTTCTAACTGCGTAGTCCTTCCTTAGAAATATATATTTTGTCTAATTTTTAAGTTTATTAAGTATAACAATTTCTTTTATAATTAGTAGATCTAATTTAATTACTATCCTTATAAGATATAGCGTCTATAATCTATATAATAATAATTCTCTAATAATAAGGTCCTAACTAGCGCTAATCTTAGACGATTTACGTCTCTTAACTAATTATCTACTAACAACGAGGTCTGCTTTAACGACGTAACAACTAACTAGGTCTAAACCAATAGACTAGTTTAATAGGCTATAAACATAGCGATTATTACAGGCTTCTAGGCTTATAACTATAAGAGGAAGAACGGCGTTGATTTCTCTATAGTAGAAATAACCTATATATATATACGTTAGATCCAGCCAAGAGTCTAGGCATGGAACCTAATAGAATCGTACCGTAACATAAGTTATAAGTAGTATTAAAAGTTAAAGCTATGTTACTTTATAGACGTTGCCTTTAGGTAATACGCTAGTTATATTTAAATTTATGCTAAGTATAGCCTATAGATCCCTAAGAGAGATTAAGAGCTTATTTAGAAGAAAAAGTATAAAAAGCGTCTTAAGTTTCTTTATACTAAGGAGTTAGCTAACTGCCTTAAGTAGAAGCTAGCAAAGATTAAGGAGAAGGAGCATGCCTATACTTAGTATAATCTTCGTATTGCTGACGCGATAGAAGCCTTAGAGAAAGAGAAGGAGAAAGAGAAGGAGAAAGATAATCTAAAGAATACGATTATTACTATTACTTGTAAACTATCATAACTCGCATCTCTAAGGACTAATTGAAGCTAGTTATAGGCTAATCCGTTTTTATTTTACTTTAATTGTTTTTATATTTCTTCCTTTCTTGCTAATATTCTATCTAAGGGTATTATTAGTAGTAATTTATTACTAATTTCTTACAGTTCGTGAGATTTTTCTTTAGTTCTTAGGTATTATATTATTTAGTCTAATTATTTTTTATTTTTAAATCCTTGATTTTCTTAACCTCGTACTGATTATTTTCTAGATCTAATTAGATCTTAACTATAGCGTTTAGGGGTGCTAGTTTTGAAAGTAACTTATAAAACGTAGAATAGATCTTTATGCCCTTTAGTAAAAGTAACTTAGTTATAATAGGTCCCTTAGTTTCTTATACTTTAAAAGGGCCTATTTAGAAGTAATTTAGTTTTCTACTAGGTTGTTTTGTCCTTAGATTTTTTTAAAATAGAAAAATTTTGTTACCCCTTTTAAAAATTAGCGTCTTAATTCTTTATTTATTAGCGTTCTTAGATGCTATAAAAGCTTTTTAGGTAATTTATTTTTATAAGACTTTGTGAAGTTCCCTTATCTTTTAGGCCTTATTAAGAGCTCTTATAGAAATGCTTTTCATATCCCTTAGATTTTAATAAGTAACTAGCTTATATCCGTAGTTAGCATAGTATAGGGAGTACTATGTTGTTCCTAATCTTGTGCTATTATATGCTAGCTAGGCTATTAGTAGTAACTTTACTTAGTTATCTTATTATTTATTAACGTAGAATAATAGGTACTATTTTAAAGTTTAATTCATACGTTCTATTTATCTATTAGTCTAGGGGTAAAAACTCGTTAAAAGCTTCTTGTTAACGCCTAGTGCTGCCGTGAAGATATCCTAGTACTTAGACGTAAAGAGTTTATCTCTCTATCTATAATAAATTCCTTTAGTAGTCTATATTTTATAAACACTACGTTATCCACCGTAACAGCTAGTTCTTTTACCATTATAGACGCTTGTATAGGTCTAAACTTAGCTACATTAGTTAAGCAGTTTACTATTACTATAATAGTATTATATATTTGCTTTATCCCTAGCTATAGCGATCTTAGGAGCTTTACTATAAAGTCTATTATTACACTCTATTATAGATATTTAGCTACTTATAGTAGGTATAATAGTTTATAAGGCTTATATCTCTTTATCTTATTCTCATAGCATGTTAAATAGTTACTTGTAATCTTAGTTACTATCTACTTAAGCCTAGGAATAGTATATTTGTTCGCGATCTAATACGTAGTTTTTTATTTATTTAGGTAACCCTATTATCTAAGTTTATATAGCCTTCTAATTAAGATTTCTTTATGTCCTAGTTTTATAATAACTTTGCCTCAATAAGCTCGTCGTGTTTTATTAATTTTTTTCTAAAACAGGTCGTTTTCCTCGCGTTATTCTGTCGTAAGTTAGCTATAGTCCTAAAAATTATATACCTCTAGTTTTATGTACTATAGGTTAGCTGCGCGGGCCTTAATTTTTAGCTAATTATATTTAATTATCCTATCGCTCCTTATATATAGCACTACGTTATGTAGATTAGGTTTATCTTTCGTAAGATCTAGTTTTCTACCTAAGGCGTTATTAAGATCCCTAGGGGTAGCTAGTCCCTAAGGACTAAGGTTAGTTCTCGGGCAGGAGTACTAATAGGATAAGAGAGGGTCGTAGTAATAGCTCGCGCTTGTCACTAGGACGTTAGTATTAAAAGTGTATATAGTATAATTAAATTAACAAGGTTGCTTATTTAGATCTAAATAATAGATTAATAAATAAGTTAAATATAATAATAGAAGACTATCCTTGCGTTCCTATATACATAACTCGTCCCATGAATCCTAGGTGTCCCGAGAATCCCAAAGTCCCATATGCCAAGATATTTCTAGGACGCCTGATATTTCTAAGACGCGTGACTTAGTCACGTAATCTATAGCTAAGTTAGGAGTCTTAGCTAGTCGCACAGATAAGTGCCCATGCCCTGCCTTACGTTATATTAGGTCTTAATAGATCCTAATATTAGCCCCCTCTTCTAGACTTAATATCCTTATAAGTTAACTACCTATAAAGCCACTTTCCTAATCCGCCCGATACCGTTATTTATAAGCTAATTATCGTAAGTAAAATTACGTATTTACTATAGTTATTTATTTATACTACGCTAAGAAGTAATTACCTTACTAGTTATTATTATTATACTTAAAGTGCATAAATTATGTTTAGTATAGTAATTAGAAGTATAAGCTAGAAGATATTCCTTTGCTAAATTATTTAAAGATAAATACTAAGTTAGAAAGATTAGAAAAGTTAGAGGCTAAGGAGAAGGTAAAACTTTAGGTTAAAAAAAAAGCTTACTTACGTAGCGCTCTTGCGTGCTTATCTAGCATAAGAGAAGATAGCGCGTTTGCGTAATTAGCGTAAGAAGTTACGTAAGAAAGAGTAAGAGTTATTTAATCGTAGGATATCTATAGTAAATAAGTTAGAAGCCTTAGAGACTCGTAAGGAACTAGCGTAAATAGTAGTATTAGTTAATATAGATACTACTTTAGGTGCTAAAGTAATAGACTAATTTATTATTTAGTTAAAGCCTTCCTCTTTTGCTATATAATGTTTATTTTTAGTATAGTTATATTATAAGTCTCTTTTCCTTTAAAGCTTTCTCTTATTACTTTAGTATAGTAGTAGTTATAGATCTTATTTTATATCTTTTTTAAGAGTTCCTAGTAGTTCTTGCGAAGTTTAAATTTTAGTTTTTATATATTTTTTAAGTATAGGTATCCTTTCTACTTAACTAACTATGGTTATAAAAATTTATTATTTTAGAAGTCTTCTTATTCAACTTTTTTATATATTAAAAGTATTTTAACTTTAAATTTATTTTCGTCCTCTAGCTAGTAATAAAAGGTTATTTTAACTAGTATTTTAGGGTCTGTAGATTTATGTAAGTCTACGTAAAATACTAGGTGTATCTTTACGTCTAGCGATAGTTTTAATTAGTAGTTAACTAGTAATACTTATTTAATCATAAAAAATAGTTTAACTTTAATATAATTTAGTTTCTTATGCTTCTTTTTCTAGATTTAAAGATTTTTTGTAAGTAAATATCCTTAATCCCCCTTCTTTAGCTAAGGTGGTATTTTTTTTTGTTTATATAGGAAATTCTTTACTATTAAGCTTTTTTAAGATTCTTTTAGAGTTATGCATGTATTTTCTTTATATTTTCTACTATATTTATTACTTCTTCTATCTTAATCGCTATAGGAAGTATTTAGTTAAAGAGATATAAGTGTCTTTTATAGTTTACATAGAATAGTGTAAATCCTGTTACTACTAATATTTTGTTATTATATGCTAACTATGCTATAGGTAATAAGAAAATCTAATGATTCCTTTAGTTATTATAATAGATACGTAGGTACGTCTTAATTATTTAGTTTATACGTTCTATTTGTCCGTCGGTTTGCAGATAGTATGCCATTAATAGTTTTTATTTTATTCTAATAAGGGCTATAAGCGTAGTCTAGTAGTTTAAGGTAAAAAGCTTATCTCTATTACTAATAATTATCTTTAGAATACTATAGTATTATATAAGTTAGTCTAGGATAAGGAATGCAAGTTCCTTAGCTATAGTTATTTTTTAGTATAGTAGTAATTCTACGTATTTAGTAAATTAATAGATAATATTTAGTATTACGTTGTAAGTAATTCCGGTTGCAGGATCTTTTAATTTAGGTAGTCCTATAATAAAGTCTATATCAGTATCTTCCTATAGTGCTACAGGTATTTATATAGCTTATATTTCTCTATACTTAAGATGGGTTGCGTGTTTATTATGCTAGCAGTCTATATATTTACGGATATAAGTAGTTACTGCTTCCTTAATTCTTTTAAAGCTGTAATTCCGCTAGATAAGTTCTATTATTTTTCTAATCTCTAGGTATCTGTATACTAAGTTATTATAGTATTATTATATAATTTCCTTTTATAGTTTCTTAGGCACTTTTCGTGTAAGTATAAGGAGTTAATTAAGTTTAGCAATTAGTTTTAAAGAAATATTAAAATTTTACCTTAGTATTATAGAGTATATTTTCACTTTTTTTCTTTTATTATTTATTTTACTAAGAGCGTATGCTCGTCCGTTTTTTTTTATTACTTAAGGTGTACATAATTTTAAATTTATATTAACGTGGTTCACCACCGAGCGGGCCAACCCCACCGAGCGGGCTAACTTTGCTAAATGCAGCCCACCTCTAGCTTATACCACAATGCCATTACAACATAACGCGTAACAACCTTATACTAAAAGCGCACTATAGCTTGCTATCTAAGCTATAATTAAAGATCGCGATAAAAGTAAAAGATGCGTTATTATAGCCTTTAGCGTGCCTTAAATAATAGTATAATAACGACGCTAAGGAGCCCTCTCTCGACGCGATCGCGAGTCTAACTTAAAGAAGCTAACTAAGCTAGAGGAGGAGGCTCTAGTCTAACGTATACTTAAGCTTAACTAGCGAGGAATAGGTGCAATAAGGAATATAGTCTAAGATATAGCTAATAATCTACTTACTAAGCGCGGTAGATAGCCTATTAGTAAGCACTAGATAGACAGGCTTAAGACGCGTACGCTAGAAATTAAGCTTTAAAGGAGCTATCTATATAATTATTAGCGAGCCCTAAATAAAGATCCACGTATTATAATGCCCTAGTTCGAGCTAGTTACTAATACTAAGGCTAAGTACGGTATCGCTAATGACGACACGTACAACTTCGACGAGACAGGCTTTATAATAGGGGTAATACAGGGTTAGATGGTCTTTACAGGCTCTAAGAAGCGAAGCAACCTAAAGAAAATTTAACCTAGTAATTATAGGTAAGTTACTAATATCTAGGGTGTTAGCGCTAAAGGCTAGGCTCTACTACCCTTTTTTATCTTCCTTAGTAAGGTTCTAATCACGTCCTGGTTCTATAATCTACCCCGAGACTAAGTTATTAAAGTTAATCCTAATAGCTATACGTTAAACAAGCTTAGTCTTGCCTAGCTAAGGCACTTTAATACCTATACTAAGGCGCGTAGTTTAGGTGCACACTAGCTACTAATTATAGATAGCTACAAAAGCCACTGCTCACACGAATTCCACAAATACTGTAAAGAACAAAAGATTATTATTCTCTATATGCTTCCACACTTATCACACCTCTTACAGCCACTTAATGTGGGTTGTTTTTTGCCTTTAAAGCGGGCGTACAGCAATAAGATTAGTAGCTTAGCACAGTATAGCACTAAGTAGATTAAGAAGGAGACCTTTCTACTAGCCTTTAAAGTAGCTTTTAAGAAAGTAATAATAAAGGCGAATATCTGCGCAGGCTTTAGAGGCGCTAGATTAGTCCCACACGACCTAGAGGCGGTGTTATTAAGATTTAATATAGTTCTTCGTACGCCAACTCCACCTAACGTAGAGGACACCCTATAGGAATTAAAAACACTAAGCAACCTCCGCAAGATAAAGGCTTAGTTAACGCTAGTTTGTAAGCGTGTATAGAAGCATAGAGATTTACTAGTTTCTCTGCTTCTTAGAGCTATTAAGTAGCTTAATAAAGGTGTTGCATTAATAGGGCACGAAATAGTGTTAATATAATAAGAAATAGTAAGGCTTCGCAAGATAGTAGAAATAGTAATAAAGGTAAAAAGTTAAAAAAGGAAGTATATTTAGGTAGCTAAGACACTTACAGTAGGAGAGGTAGTCAATTTAATAGCTAAAAAGGATAGTAGTGGGCAAAAGGAGGGTGAAGAGTCTACAAAGAGGGTACGTGGGCAGAGGCGCTGCGGACGTTACGGCGAAGCTGGCCACAACGCTCGCACCTGCGCAGTAGAAATTATAGATGCATCTAATAGCAATAAGTCTAAATAGTATTTCTATGTTTTGCAAATTATAGTAAATTATAGTAGTGTTGTAGGAGGCGCTTCGCAATAGACTGACTTTTAAAAAGTGGCCCGCTCGGTGGGGTTGGCCCGCTCGGTTGTGAACCACGTTACCTTAACGTTTCTAACTATCTTGCTTATTATTAGGTTAGTTCTTTTATAGTTGTAAAGCGTATAAGGTTTTTATAGTTTATAAAAATTATAAGTTTAGAGTAACTATATGCATAGACCCTCTAATGTTTAATAGCTTTTACTATTATAAGTAGTTCTTTATTATGTACTTCGTACCGTAATTCTTCTAATGTAAACTTGTGTACGTAGTAGGCGACTAGGTGCCATTTACCGTTGTTTTTCTGCTTCGCGCATGCCCTAACCGCCAAGTCGCTTGCGTCTGTTTTAATACGTAAGGGTTTATTATCCTAGAAGTGTATAAGGACTAGTAGCGTAATATATACTTTTTATAGTATTTAAAATGCTTACTTATATTCTTTTATCTAGTTAAAAGGTTTATCTTTCTTTATAAGGTTCGTGAGTGGTAATATAATTTTTAAGTAGTCTGTAATAAACTATCTATTAAATCTTATAAATTTAAGAAAGGCTTATACTTCCTTAAAGTTAATAAGTAATTTCTACTTTCTTACTTCCTTAATCTTTAAAGGGCTTACTTAGATACCTTTAGTGTTAATAATATGTCTTAGGAATTCTAGTTTTATAATATAGAATTTATATTTTTCTAGTTTTCGTTATAGGTTAGTAATATTTAGCGCTTATAATACTATTTATACGTGCTGCACATAATCCTTCTCTTGTTTAAAGAATACTAAGATATTATTAAGGTATGTAATTATAAATATATTAAGGTAGCTTTATAGTATATTATTAATTATTATTTAAAATGTTGCTGGTGCAATAGTGAGTCTAAAGGGTATAACTTTGTACTTAAATAGTCTATACCTAGTTTAAAAGGCTATCTTCCACTTATCACCTGCTACTATTTATATAAGGTAGTATCTATCTTGTAAGTTAAATTGCGTAAATATCTTAGCTCGTCCTAGCCTGTCTTGGGATTCTTATATGTTTAGTAGTAGGTATTTATTTTTAATTATTATGTTATTTAGTCTTTTATAGTTAATATATAGATGTTATATTCTATCCTTTTTTATAATAAATATTAAGGGTAATACTGCTAGCAATTCTAACTTACGTATCTATTACCTTTTAAGGGCTTTCTTTAGGAATTCGCGTGTCTATTAGAGTTCCTTTTTACTCTAGCTATATAGTAGTCTAAAGGGCGGCGTTTTTCCTTCTTTAAGAATAATGTGGTAATCTTAGTATATATACTTAAGAAGGACATTTGCTCCTTTCTCTTCTTAAAATAAATAACTCTATTCTTTATATTTATTAGGGATGTTAAAAGGTGTGCTATTTTCTTTATACTTATACTTTATAGCCTAGTGGTTCCTGCTAGCGTTTGCTAAGTTAATTTCGTGTTTATTAACTTCTAGGTATAAGACTATATTATTAATAGCTTTTTTATTTACTATTATGCTCTATTAATGCGTAGGCTTTACTTATAATATATAATTATAGCGCTTAAAGGATAGCTCTTTCTTTTTTTAGTTAATTATAGGGTTGTACTTCCTTAGCTAGGGTAATTCTAAAATTATATTATAGTTAGCTTCCTTAATTATGTTAAGGGTAATTAATTCCTGGTGTCTATAAATCGTGAGGGTTGTTTTAACCTTATATTTAATTATTACTTTACTAGGCATTAGTTATCTATTTATAATATAGATAGTATAGGGTATAGCCTTCTTACGTTTATAAAGTCCTGCTCTATTAAGTGCTTTTTTTAATCTATAGCTTTCCTGTGCTCTTAAGTCTAGCATGGCTTTTATTTATATTTCTTTAAGCTATACTAGTAGCTTAATTAATACTTAACTATTAGTAGTATTTACTTCTTTAAAGGCGTCTTCCTGCCTAAGCCTAGGTCTAAAAAGGATATTTTCTTTATAACTAGCTCTATAGGTTTCAGGCGTCCTTTATTCTTTTCCCGAGGCTATTATTAAGTCTTATTTAGGGAAACTTTACTATTTTCTTTCTTTGTTACTACTTTAATCTAGAGGGTCGTAGTCCTTTTTAGTATATAATTAAATCTATGCTTGTTTTTCTGCTCCCTGTGTTCTTTATAGTTAAGGTGTAAGTATATTTACTATTTATCTAATACGCATTTCCTGTTAACGAGTTGTAATATTACTTAGTTTAGTGCCTAGTTAAAGCGTAAAAAGTATTGTATTTTACGTTTATCCTAAAGGTAAACATCGTAGTAGGTAATAGGGCAGTTAAACCACTCCTATCTATATTATTAGTATATTTAGAAAAAGTAGCTATATTCCTTAGCTTAGTAATAAATAGTATATTAGTCTTCCCTATAGAGGGTCTATTATATAGTCTCGTGCGTAGGGTTGCGGTGGTCTAGGTCGTACTCTAGTTTGTAGTTTAGGGTTTTATTTAGGTATTTCTTCTTAGGGTCTTTATAAGCGTAGTAATAATCTGCTATTTCTCGTGCTACTTTACTAACTAGGTTAGGTTAGTAAGCGTGGTAAAATACTTTTACGTAGTCTTATTATTTAATTACTATAAACCTAAAGTCTTCTTCCCTTAGTTAGTATTTTTTTAAGAAATTAAAAACGTTAGTTGTCTTGCTAGTAACTAGTTTTCTCTAGCTAGGGTAAAGTATAAGAGATTAATATATTAGTTCCTTTTTTCTCTCTTTTTTGTCTAAACCGTTATATACATCCTTATAAAGTTATAAGTTAAATATTCCTAATTACTTTAATCCTTTGTCGTAGATATTAACTTATTTAATAGCGTTTACTAATTACTATTCCTCGTTGGTTATTTCTTCTTTATTAATAATTAGTACGTTTAGCTACCTAGTAATCTTGTTCTTAGATCTGCAGTTCCTGGCTATGTGGCCTAGTTTACTATATATAAAGCATTTACGCGTCTCGGTCCCTTATCGTTAGGTTCTATTTAAGATACGTTAGTTAGGCTTTTAGAAGCCTATAGCCTTTCCTGTTCTCTTTTCTAGGTTGTTAAACTAGATATCTTTTATAGGTTAGGGGCTATAATAGTTACGTTACTAGCGTTAAGGTGCCTTTAGTAGTACCCTATAGATTATAAGTACTTATTATTTAAAACTAGCGTTCCTTAGGTTCCTGCGGAATTCTTCTTGCAAGGCAAACTATTCCTTATTAATATAAATAGTCTCTTTATATAGTTCTTCTAAGGTCTTTATTTTTATACTATTACGTAGGAGTTCTTCGCGCATATAACGTTTAAGACCTTATTTATATATTATTTTAAGAGATTTATCCTCCTAATTAAGTTACACGGCGTACTGATAGAACTTAGCTACGTACTTAGCTATAGATTAGTATTAGCGAATTATTTAGATCGCGCGTTTAGCAATAGTAGTTTTATTAGTAATTCTAAATATTTATTAAAGGCATATTTTAAAGTTATTATAGTCTTTAATAATATTAATTATATTAGCATATTTATTAACGTACTCCTCGTTCTTGTCATTATAGTCTATGTCTAGGTACTTAATTAGGTAAGGATAGATTTATTCTTTAGCGCTTCCTTATATATAAGTTATAGTAAAAATAACCTTCCTTTTATCTTTAAGGTCTTAGTTCTAGTTAAAGAAGTAGAGGTCTAGCTATAAAAGCTAGGTGTTAAGGAGAGTTTAATTGCTATTATATAAGTTAGGTTTATGTACCTTATTCTTGCCATCCCCTATAGGGGTAACATAGTTATCCAAAGCTATAGAAGAGGTAGGGGTCCTAGTAGTACTTATATTAAGGGTGTTTAAAATATTAAGATCCCTAGGGGTAGCTAGTCCCTAAGGGCTAAGGTTAGTTCTCGGGTAAGAGTACTAATAGGATAAAAGAGGGTTATAGTAATAGCTTACGCTTATTACTAGGGCATTAGTATTAAAAGTATATATAGTATAATTAAATTAACAAGGTTGCTTATTTAGATCTAAACAATAGATTAATAAATAAGTTAAATATAATAATAGAAGACTATCCTCGCGTTCCTATATACATAACTCGTCCTATAAATCCTAGGTGTCCCGAGAATCCCAAAGTCCCATATGCCAAGATATTTCTAGGACGCCTGATATTTCTGGGACGCGTGACTTGGTCACGTGATCCGTGGCTGAGTTAGAAGCCTTGGCTGGTCGCACGGATAAGTGCCCATGCCCCGCCTCGCGTCATGTTGGGTCTCAACGGATCCTAACAGGCGTGTGCTACACTATTAAGTATTTTAAGTTAATAATATATAGTAAAGTTAAAATTTACTAAAAATTTTACCTATTATACTTGTCGCCTATTAAACTTCTTAGTTAATATAAAGCTAGTAAATTTTAGTAGTCTATTTGCACCTCTATCTTAAAGCATGCTTTTATAAGCTAGACTTATTATTATTTAAAGGTGTCTATTATCCCTAGTAGTTTCTTATTATAAATATCGTAATTTAGTTCTGCTCCTAAGAACCTTTTTAAATAATAGAATACTAGTCTCTATTTTCTATTATTCTACCATTATAAGAGAATTTCTTTTAATGTGTAGTTTAATATATCTATTTTGACCCTTATAGGTTTTTCTAAGTTATATATTTAGAGGAGGGGCGCTAAGAAAAAGAGCTTTTTAAGCTTTTTTAAAGCTTTTTACTATTCTTTTTCCTACTTAAATTCTACTTCTTTTTTATTAATCTCTGTTAGGAGTTCTATAACCTTAAAATAGTCCTTAATAAACTTCTAGTAAAAATTAGTAAATTCTAAAAAGAATTAAACGTGCTTTACAAACTTAGGTTATAATAAATTTGTTGTAAAAGCTTGCTGGCTCCTGGTTAGAGCTTTATGGAACTAGCTAGGTTTAGGCCGAGCAGCCAAATAGCCAAGCACGTGATCCCCCTAACTTTGTAAATAGCCAAGCTTCTGAGTAAGACTTCCACTCCTTAATAGACTTTGTTTTCGAGCTCCCTGATCGTTGTGACTGTGCGCCACAAAATTTTATACCGTAAATACTTTCTTCAGGTTTATTTTAACGCCTTTTCTTAAAATCATAAATTTAAGATATTCCATTCGTGTCGTATAGAATTTATATTTATTTATCTTAGCTAGCACCTTTTATACATGCTATATGTGTTCTTTAAGCGTGGCTCCCGAATATATTAAGACATCGTCTAGATATACCGTATAGAATATATCTAGATATTCGTGTAATGCTTTATTTACTATCGCTTAAAACGTAGTAGGGGTATTCGCTAGTCCTATAAGTGTAATTATAAATTTAAATAACCCGTATTATATTTAAAATGCTGTTATCTATTCGCATTCTTTAATTATAAGTATCTAGTAGAACTAATCTTATATATTTAACTTTATAAACTACTTCGCTCCTTAGAGCTAATCTATAAGCTTTATTATTAGTAGTAAGGGATACTAATTCTTTATCGTTTTATTATTTAGTTACTAAAAGCTTATATATAGTTAGAGTTATCTGTCTTTCTTTAGCACAAATAGTATAGTAGAAGCTATTAAGCTTTTACTTAGTTATATAAACTTCCTCTTTAGGTTTTTTTTTTTCTATTTTACTAACTTTTCTTATTAGTCTTATAATAATAGTTATAATTATTTAGGGTATAACTTTGCACCTTTCTATAAATGGATATTATAATCCTATTCCTGATGTTTTGGGAGTGTTTTACTATCTTATTTGTAAAATAGCGCTGCGAAATTTTTGTATTTCTTAGGTATAAATAGAGTTTCTTGCCCCTCCTTCTAGAGCGCTCTCTTCCTTATCTATATAACTCCTACTGCCTAAGGGTCCTTTTTGTAGATCCTTACAACCTTATAAGATAATATTTCTGTAATTATTAGTTTCTTGCTAGTTCCCTTTTTAAGAGGTGCGTACTAAATCTTTAGGCTTACTTATTTTAATTATTATGCACTAGTAACTTTTATTATAAGTTTTACCTACGTATTATCTTTCTTTACTAGTTAATAATAGAGTTATATTATAATAGCTAATTATAGCTAATAAATACTTTTAGGCTTCTAAAATCTATTATCGTAAAGCTATATTAGCTCTATAATCTATTTAGACTAACTAGTAATAGCGTTATTTTAAGGCGTAGCTAGCCTTTACTATATCCTTAGGATAGCGTCCTATCTACTATTTCTACTTATATAGGTATTTTCTTATTCCTATATAGAAGGTTATATTTCTTTACTATCTTAAAAGATATTAAGTATTTAGTCGCTCTAAGGTCTATTAGCGCTATTACTTAGTAATCGCTAGGTATAACTTCCTTAGTTAAGTATAAGCTATTTATATCTATTTCTATTTTTTTTCTTTTATAGTTACGCCTTTACTAGTAAGGTCTTTTATCTAGTAGTGCCTTAGTTTTCTAACTTATTATTAGTCTTCTTAGAGGCATTTTAAGAAGTTTTTATTTTTTTTATTCTAAATTCGCATGGCTTCTTTTATCCTAGTGTTAGTTTTAGCCTTTTTCTATTAATTTTAGTAGAGCGCTTTATAGGTACTCCTAGCATCTTTAATTTACTAAACCTCTTCTTCTTTTTAGGGTTCTCCGTGTTGCCTACATCCTATAATTAGACACTCTTAAGATTTTAGATCTCTATATAGTAGTGTTGTTTCTAGTACTACTATCTATTTTTTAATATAGGTACGCCAAACAATTCCTATTATAATCTAGCTATTTAATTTATTATAAGTAATTAGGACTTATGCCCTCTATCTATTAGTTTCCTATAGTTACTATTAACCCTAAGTTTATGCCTTTAAGATACTAGCCTATAGCTTCTTTGTGTACCTCGTGTATTTAGTATTTGTTATTAAAACACTTTTACTACCCTAATGTCTTATAGTAGCATTCCTATTTATCTAGGAAATATTTATAGTAGTTTATTATAAGTTTATAGTTACTAATAAACTTATAATTAGGGTCTCTTAGTAATATTACTACTTATGCTTTCTTTATCCAGTGCAGTTAGCAATCTTTTTTATTATAAATAAACTAGGCTACCTATTTATACTATTCTTAAATCTTAATCTATTATCTTAGTACTAGTACATTTCCTTAGTACTTTGTAGTAAACTTGTAAATTATCGTAGCCCTTAGTCCTTTAAGTTTAATATTTTATATACATTTCTAGGGTATATATATCTAGCTATTACATAACTAGCATTTTCCTTCTAATAGTTAGAAAAGGACTTTATGCTCCAGTACTATCCTCTATTCCGTTTCTTCTAGCGTCTCTAGAACTTTAAGTTTTATATTAAAGTCTTTACCTTTATTAGTCTTTAGTAGTATAGGTGTTAGTGCCCGTAGTATAGCTATTATTACTTAAACAATCTGAGCTTTCTTGCTTTATCCTTTATTATTTTTTAAATAATCTCTTTAAAAGTAATTCTATTCTTTATATCCGAAGCACGCTTTCTTGTTAAAGCGTTATTTTTATTTTTAGTTAAATAGGCTATTATTACGGTCCTTTTACTACTTCCTTAGTTTCTATTCTTAGGCTTTATTAGTTATTATAATATCTCTATTATAGTCCTTCCGTTGTTTCTAGCTTTTTTTAATATTAGGTTAGATGCGATAGCTTTCTCGCTTTTCTAACTATTATTTATAGAGTTAATTATTATTTTATATAGCTAGCTTTATAAGTTCTTCTAGGTTGTCTATTTTATTATAGTAGGTAAGCGTATTCTTAATATTTTCCTTTAGTCTATTATACTAAGCTTCTTAAAGTAGGGCGTTGTCGTAATTAATTTTAGCTTATAGGCATTAAAACTTAGCTATATAGGCACTAGCTAATGAAATTTATTTAAGCTTCTATATTTTACGTTTAGCTTATTATTCTTCGTTAACTTCTTTAAACATAATTTAAATTTATTCCTTAAAGGATACATAAACCTTAAATACCTTCTTAGTTTATTATTATATTCCGAGATATTATCTTCGTTTTCTAAATAGTCCTTAATAAGAAGTTAAAGCTACTTAGCTACCTTACCCTTTATATACATGCTAGCTATAAGAATCTTAGATTATTTAGTTCTAATAATATTTTTATTATAGTGGCAATTAAATTCTATATTTATAAAAAACGCCTTAAGTCCTTCTTCTTTACCTTTATAAACCTTAGGAACCTTAAAGGATATCCTTTTTATAATAATAGTAATTAGAACGTAAGTTATTAGCCTAGCCAACTACTCTTTAAGCTATTATATCTTGTTAGCTTAGTTAGCTAGTAATATTATTAGATTTATAGTTAGCCTAAAAGTACTACTTTTTATTAGGGCCTTTAACCTAGTAGTGCTTAATAGTGTTATTATGTTATTTTAGATCTTTAGGTAGTTAAAGTATTATAAGGGCTTTACGTACCTAAGTCTATTCCTTATTAAGGTATGATAGGCTAAGGGTAAGATGTCTCGCGAATATATTTAGTAATTAAAAGCTTATAATAATAATACTAGGATTTATAAATAATCTAATTCTATAATAAACTATAGAATAACTAACTAGGAAATATACTAATCGATTATAAAATATATACTCGTAGTATATTAAGTTAATTATAAGAAGTAGAAAAGGCATTAAAAAATTATTAAACTATATACTCTTTATTTTAGCCCTTACTATTATTAGAATTATTATTGTAGTCCCGTTAAGATCCTAAGATCCCTAGGACCCTTAAGGTCCTATAGGATCTCGCATTATGCGGGACCCTATTACATAACTACTAACCTAAGCTACCCCGCACTTCTTTGTGTTCCTCCGTCCTAGTAATTTCGCTAATAATGACCCTCTTGGCGTAATTATATAGTTCCTTCGTTCCTGTGGGATTCGTGATCGTAACACGCTACTTTTATTTTTTTTATCTTATTTTATAAGTACTTACGCAGGTCACGTTACAAGTAAATAATTACTCTTAAATATTTATTAAAGCTTTATAGTAAAAGTACGCTACTCCTCTTTTATCTACTTTTTTTTAAACTCTATATAAACTAGTTACTTAGACTAATTACCTAGTGTGCTAAGGATCTAAGCTAGACGATTTTTAAGCTTTACGTGCAAGTTTACTATCTTTTATACTTTAACTTACTACTTAACTCTTTTTACTATACTTTAAAAGTTAAAAAGTATATCGTAAAAGCTCGCTGACTCTTAACTAGAACTTTATTATATAAGCTAGAATTAAGCTAAGTAGTTAAGTAGCTAAGCACGTAATCCCCTAAGCTTTATAAATAGCTGGGCGTCTTAGTAGAACTTTTCCTCCTTAATAGACTTTATTTACGAGCTCCCTAATCGTTGTGACTGTGCGACATATATATTATTATGAAAATCCCTTTCTTCTTACCTTTAAGACCGATTTCTTAGTTAAACAAGTACAAGTCTAATTATAGGAACTAAGTGATAAGAAGACTATAATTATTGTTATATAAATTAGGTTTATACGCGATATTCTTCGTATTTTTAATTAGTACAATATTAGTATTGCTTAGAGCTGTAGAAGGACTAGGAGTCCTCGTAGTACTTATATTAAGGGTATTTAAAATTTCAAAACCTAATAAGGTAGCTAGCCTTAAAAAGTCTAGAGTTAGTTTTTAGGTAAAAGTATTATAACGTAAGGAAGGGGTATTAATAGCTCGTGCATATTAATAGGGCGTTAGTATTAAAATTAAAATAAGTTATGATTACATTAATAAGAGCCTATGTCATGATGCCTATATATACTATCCTATGCCTTGTAACGATAGCTATCGTTTCTCGGTCCCTTTGAGAATGTATGGTGACGTTATATAGGGCGACGTACATTACAGTCTATGTTAAATTTAAATAATAGATTAATAAATAGGTTAAATATAAAGATAGAAGTCTACTTGTAAGTTTCTCTATATATATCTTGTCCCTTAAATCCTAAAGCCTTATTTATCCTAAAGTCATATGTGCTAAGATACTCTTAGGACTCCTAATATCCCTAGGACGCGTGACTTATTGTATAATTCGTAACTAAGTTAAGAGTTTTGGCTACGGCGTATAGATAAGTATCAATGCCCCGCCACGCGTTATATTAAATCCTAATATATTGCACGCGCTTTCTTCTTTATTACATCCCCTAAGCGTTTAGCCCCTTTACTTTTTACTTAAGTATTAAGTGCCAAGGGCTTAATTTTGATCTCTTACGCTAAGCACTACTTTTTATTATCTACCTTAATAGAGATGATATTATTATTAGATTTAATTACTTTTTCTATAATATTATATTATACTTTTGTAAATAGTGTAAAAGTGCTAAATTATTTTATAATTAATTATACCAGGCGATTATCCTTAAAGTAGTAGCCTTATACAAAAGCTAAAAATTAATTCATAATTAGTATTTAGCTCTTCTTTCCTACTCAGCTATTTACTTTATATTTATAAAAATTAATTAGAACTTACTTACAAAGGCTTTTGGTTAGCTCCTTAGCTTAGTAGCATATTTACTATTTTAGATTAACTTTGCTATAGGCGTTATACTTAATAATAAAAAGGCCTTTAACTTTTACCTTCTTAAATTACTATATAAGGTATTTAAGAGTCTAAGTGCCTAGATAGACTAATTATTTGTGCTAGGTTATTATGTTTATCTTTTATAGTCTTTATTTAGTGCGAGTGTTAGTCTTATAGATAGCATATATAGCTTTAGTAGGAGTACTACCTGCTAGCCTTATACTACCTGCTAGCCTTATACTACCTGCTAGCCTTATACTACCTGCTAGCCTTATACTACCAGCTAGCCTTATCCTGTGTTCTAACACCCACTCTATATATAACGCTTAAAGTTCTACTAGTATAGTATTATCTTTCTCTTTAGAGTCATTAGTTCTAGGCAGATAAATAGGTTAAGGGTTACTAAGCTTAGGTTAGGATTAGGTTAGGATCGCATAGATATTAGATTAGGGTTAGGTTAGGATTATACTAGTATAGGTATAGGTTAGGTTAGGTTAGGTTATTAAAGCGTTAAATTAGAGTTAGGTTAAGTTATTAAAGCGTTAAGTTAGAGTTAAGTTAAAGTTATACTAATTATATTATGTTTTGCTTACTTTATAAGGTGATATAAATTCTATTAGGTTAGGATTAAGTTCTTATATAACATAATCTAACCCTAACTTAAAAGTTATGTAACTATAACCTTACCTATTTATCAGTCTAGTTAGGTCTGCCCTTATATCCCACTAAAGGCCTTACCTCTAGAGTAATTAGAACGATATAAGAATATAGAGCAGATTAGGATAATAGGTAATATTAGTTAACTATATTATTTAATTACTACTTATACTCTATACGTTAATATAGACACTTTTATATCCTTTAATATATATTAATATTTTCCTGGTCCGTATAAAGTCTGCTAGCACCAATGGCTGGTATATGATAAAGTAATTAATATTATTAAAGATATAATAAGTTATACCTAAATTAAGTATAGGTAGGTATTTAAGGTGTTATAAACAAATACGGCGTTAAATCCTGCTAGGATTTTAGCAATCCTATATTTATTTAGTTACTTATTATTAGCCTTAGTAATTTAAGTTAGAGTAAGAGTATATAATAGTTTAATTAAAGGTGCCTATAATCTAGCCCTCTTTATTCTTTTTAGGCTCTCTTAGAGCGCAAGGTTATTCTCTAGCCTAAACTTTATTAGGATAGCTATGCTAGGTTTTAGCCTAAACTAAACTAATTACTTATTCAGAAAATCGTAGAAGTAGTCTTATAAACTATAGTATTATTTTTAAGCAGGACACTTAAGGCTACTATCTACTACTAGCTTATTATTTATAATTACGCATTGCTTAGCTCTAGTTTATTAACTATTATTTTATTATTGATAATTAAAAAAAATTGACTTTTAGATAATACTAATTTATGTATAAGAGAGGCGTTCCTGTTTGTGGCCTAGGTAGATCTATTACTATTAGTAAGAGATAAACCTATAATAGTAAAAGCACCCTTTTATTTATCCTTAATTAAGCACTATAGTATTATATAGTCTTAAAAGAGTTTTATGCTCTACTTTTATAAAGTAGCTATATTCTTGTTTTTATATTATTAAAAGGTTATTACTTACATAAGTATAACATATATAACTCCTTTAAAATGTCTTCTGTAACTAAGTCTAGCCTTTAAAGCTTTAGAACGCGGTTAGTCTCTGCTTTTATAATTATATAATTATACTAAAGTAGCCATATAACCTATAATCTAGCTATTTTATTAGCTTAAGCGCTTTTTAGTATCTTGCCCTTGCTTGTAAATATTTATCTTAATAGTTAACCCTAACTATAATTATAAGCTTATTAATCAATTTTTTTCCCTTAGGAATGTAGCAGTTATTTTATAAATATATAAAGATTATTATTTAAAGAAAAGTAACTATTTTTTAAAGATCCACTTTTTCGTTTTAGGAGGCTTAATTTATAACCGTATTAATTTTAAGCTATTTATTATAATAGTCGCTATTATCCTTACATACTTTCGTACCTGTTAGTAATAGTAATATAAGTACGCTATTTAGGTTTGCTATCGCGTAGGCGACAGTTAGCTAGTAATTATTTGTTAATAAATGTATTAGCATTATAGGTTTCTGCTTTAGTATATCTATTAGCGCTAGGTTAATAATACTCTAGATCTTTTAGAATTAGTATTTTATTTTAAGCTATTTTAGCTATAGCGTATAGTTAGTGTAGTTAGTTAAAATTACCGTGGGATCTTTAAGGATTAATAGGACTATTATAATTAGCTAAATTAAGACAGTAAGGCTCTTAATTACCTAATTAAAAAGTGTTTTTAATAAGATAGAACAGTTATTATTTAATAAAGATAATAATCCCTTGTTTAGTAGAGAGGCAGAAACCTTTTATCTAACTATAAGATTATATACATCTAATTATCTTGACATCCATTACTTTATAGTAGAATATATCTCAGGCAAGGGTGGAATGTATCTCCTGTAAAGGTACTATAGGTATGCTAGCCACCTTGCCAGTGCAAAGGGCCATGTAATTAGTTAACAAGCTATTTATAAAGCTATGCCACGTTAACACCTACTTGTATTAGTTAAGACAAAAGCAGGCACAAGGACGGGTATTAGTCTAGTAAAAGCCTACTAGTTAAATACTAGCTAATAGACTTACTAAGAGCCGTATGCGTTAAAGGCACACTAAGTTTATAAAGTAGCTAGGACTATAAGATATTAAGGAATATCTATAAGAAAAGCTTAAGAAGGACCACTTTAGATTCTATTATATACTACCTATTTAGGTATAGTATAGAGCATCAGCTTTGGTGTGGGTACACCGCAGCTGGGGGGGGGGGGGGTGTCGCCACGTGACTGACGTCAGAGGTGGTATGTGTGGAAGGCACCACCTAAGTGCACGGACTACTAACTTAACAGACTCTCGCCCGCTCTCTCTCCGCTCAGCAGACTCCTCACTCCATACACTCTTTTCTGCAGATAGCAATACAGCTTGTTGTCCTCACATGTCTGCCTGCCTAACAAGTCTGGACCTGTGGGGTACATGACTGAAGTCTGTTCAGAGAGCTGTGGTCGCTACGTGCTCCCATGAGCCAGTCCCAATAAAATGAAAACGTTAAACTGGCAGCACAGCTGTTGGCGACAGCCCTACGAAGGAGGCGGTTCAAATGGGAAGTTGCTGAGCCACTTGATGTTCGAGAATCCAGGATTGAGGGAGACTGGAAACAGACATTGCGCAAGCAGTGAAAAGTCGCTCGCATACGGAGATCCACAGAGGAATCAGTTCATTTCCACTTAAGCACTGATGACAGCACATCAACTGCGTCGCTAGTACAATTGCGTCGTTTCAGATGCACATAGATGTATAAAAATTCGAGCAATTGTTTACGTCCGATGGCCCGCGTCTGAGAACGCTAGCTACTCGACGAATTGGATACTGGAGGGGAGGGCGGCTGCGAGATGACAAGATAATCGCGCTTTCGCTCAGGTTCCGGCGAGTCGTTCAAGCTATCGCGCGAGCGCTTCCGAGAGGTCGCCGACAATGGCTCTTCGACTGTTGAGACGATGGGTAACCGTACTTCATCCAGTCGTCTTCGTTCCTGGCGACGCTTCTCAATGACCTTCTTCCACTGCGCGATTGCAAACATGGCAAGTGCTACTCTTCCCAAGGGAGTACTCATAGGAGGAGCGGACTCCATTTTTTGCCACGATATACGGCTCAGACCGAGAAGTTTCTTATTATTCAGTGCTTTGCTGAGATGTAACGCGAGAAACTCAATTTGTTCCTGTGTGAGAGACTCATCTCGCAGTGCGAACTGTAGAGTAAGGAAGCCGCGCGGCCGTACAGGACGCAACCTGGGAGCATTCTCATCATGGGTCTGCCGCGGCTTCAAAGGTGACAAGTGGATGTGCCGTCCGTAATGCTCGCGCTGCATGCGAAACCACAACTGAGATGGCGCGTCCTGGCGTCTTTTGTCAAGTAGAATGCCCTGGTTAAGATGAACCGTCGTAAAGCCCTTATCACCGTATCGTGTATGGAGCTCTTTCAAGGTATCGATGAGAGCGCGTGTAAAGCTATTGCTGCCGGGGGCTGCTGTTGTTTGGTTGATGGCACAAGCGCTTAAAAATTCGAATGTTTTGGTTTCCTCTCTTCCGCTCTTCTGTACGACGTTACTTGAGTAGCAAGTGTCCAGAATTGTGAGTATATCTGATTCGACATCATCCGTTTGCAGAATTTCTTCAACCTTATTCCAATTGCATCTGGAACCCCAATAACATCTGTTGTCAGTGTCGAGCTTCGCCGTAAGCTCCAAGTATTTCTTGTCCTCTCGATAAACGCCATGTCCAGTATAATACACGATTAAGAGATTGTGTGGCCCGTCGTGTTTATCTACGAATGCGCTCATGTGACGGTTTATCTGGAGTTGCGGCTTCGATGCGACGTTGAGTTCGACTGTCTCGGTGGTGAACTTGAACAGCTCACGGAAGACAGCATCCAGTTCTTCGGCCTTGAAATGTGTTAGTGGATTGCCCAGCGCAAAGTGCTCACCCACCACATACCTCTGCTCTCGTCTTGAGATCATCTAGATCGTCCGCCCACTTGACTATGAGAACGGCGACTTTGGAATATGTATCGGAAACGTCCATGTTCTTCGCGATGGCTTCCTCCCACCACGCCTGCATCCTCTGATTTACGTCATCTTTGGGCTCGAATTCCCTTGTAGCAATCAATCCGGGTGAACCTAGGACGTTTGTATCGCGTTTCGGGGCATCTCTGATGGACTCGATGCGTGCGTCGACTTCGAGATGGTATATTTTATCGCCTGGAGCAGTGGTTGCGGGCTGCGCGATAACAGGTGTCATGGCGTCAACAATACTCTGGGATGCACGCGACAACAGTGCCATAATCCAAGGACACCAGGCTTTAAGGCAGGAGAAAGGTTCGTAAGTGCCTCCATTTTGTCCGTACGCTGATGTAGAGCAGTTCAGCCCCGAATTGGTGGGACGGGCCGCTTGGGAAGGAGGGCACAGAAGCAGTCTAGACGAGGCAATCACGGCTGACTAAATTAGGCGCCTAGTTTGGGGGCCAACAACATCGTCTTTTCCTCCCGTTCTTCTTTCTATTTGAAGCTAGTCTATGGTAAAGTTAATTTCTAATGAATTTTTGATATCAGTCGAGAGGTGACCATCGTTGATTATGGAGGAGGAACTTCGTCATGGATCAATCGCAAGGTGACAGTGCGACAAAAATGCGCAGTTCCACCCGGGAGCAGGCAATGATGACAATAGAACCATCCATGCACAGCCGCAAGTGTGCTTCACCACCGAACAGTCGGCTGGTGAAGTGCAAGGCAGTGTGCAGGAGGCCTGCAACAGCCGTATCACTGAATACTTATTAACGCCGCAGCCTTCTCCAGTCACATCACATCAAATCAAGCCTACTACCCCGCTCGCCTCGCATCATTATCATTTCTTGAAATATGGCATCCACTCAGGAAGATGTTCAGCCCGCCCAGGACCAATGCGTAAGTCGCACACAGCGCCTGAGACCTCGCCGCATCGAATCAGGCTGACAATATGTCCGATCAGAGAGAATTGGACCCCTCGTGGTCGGAAGAGGAACTTGCAGAGCAGCAAGAAAGGCCGCCAATGGAAAAGTCCGGCGTCTACGTCGACCCCTTCGCTCAACGTGTGAGTATTTCCTCTCCTCTTTCCAAATGCACCTGCTCATGACGGACAGGACACTGGACGTTTTAAGCCTGGTCAAACTGTGCATATGGGCATAATCGAAAACGGCATTCGCACAAAAGGCATCTACAAAATCCACCAAGGACGCCCTTCACGATTCGACTACTACGAATATCAGCTGGTCCGCAAGGGCACGCTTTACAATAACGGCGAATGGATACGAGAGAACAAATTGAAGGCGGAAAGCGCCCCAAAGCCAAAGAGTGGCTGAATGAAGGGGACGTGCACCGTGGCTATGCTGCGGCATGTGGTGCAGGTTTCTCTGGATGGTTGGATTCCGTTAGATTGATGTTCAGGCAGCCGTAATCGACTGGTGGCTGGCGCATGTCGGTCGGAGCCGGCGATCATCGCCAGTGCTCACCGGCGGGGTTCCTCTGCATTTCGTACATTAGACGGCTCACTCGCCACATTGCTCAGCTACAGCCACTTCAAATTTTCATTCATTTCATCAATGACGGCCTAAAAGTCGTTCCATTTCGTCAGATCTCAAAAGTTGTCCCTTTTCGCTGGTCTTTTCGTCTTTGCGCAGGCCGCTCAGCCCTAGCCAAAATGGCCCCCACACCAACACCCACACGTCGAATGACTGGAGATACCTTTGTCAACGATGTTGAGAAGGGCCCCCAATCCCCGACCGATACTGAGCACACGCTCGGCGGCGATGTCATCATCGAGATGGGCGAGGAGCACGATGCGTCTTCGCGTCGCTCCTCGTCCGACTCTCGCTCTCGCTCGTCCACGAACGAGGCGCCTGCACAGCCTCGTACGTTACAAATCGCCCTCGACGACCAGCCTTCCCAAAGCTGCGGCTGAAACACCCAACTGACGCACAGTAAGATGATGATGAGAAATCCCGACCGACTTTCTTACGACGAGTGACTGGTTCGTTCAGATCAGAACCAGATCCACCAGGTGTGACGGAAATCAGTACGCGCCAGTGTAAGCTTCTCGTGCCGCACGACACAGCACAGCTGATCATACAAGTGGACAATACTCCCAACGGCTACCCAAGGCTCGCGGCTTTCCAATCTTCAGAGTCCAACTTTTCCCTCTATCGATCTTTTACCTACCTCCATTCACGAGTACTGCTTGATTTGCAAGACGACATCGCCGGCCTAGAGAGAGAGCTTGACGAGATTGATTGGGATGACTTCGATGAAGATCCCAGTCGTCTTCGCTCTTGTGAGTTCGATAGAGCTTGCGATGAAAATGATGGTCGAACGCGAAGAGTAATACTTAAGGAGATAAGGGCGAAGCTGATGGAGTACGACGAAGTACTGATCAAAGCTCGCACACTAGACAGTTTCCAAAAGCCTAGCGACCGTAACTATCGTTCTGTGCGGCGTTTCCACTATAACCATAAGCCACTCATGGATGCCGAGACAGAACCAATTCGCAGCAAGGAAGACACTGTCTCGTTACGCAATAGTGGTCGCGAGGGTGGCAGCTTCGATGGTGGCCTTGAGAAAGCCATCTTCAAATTCGACGAGTGGGTCAGTGGTATGCTTCGCAGATTCGGAGTGAAGGAGCATCCATCATCGCCACTTGGGGTACGTCCACAATCTTCTTGAACAGGTCAGATCACTGACTTACGAAGCGATACTTCCAGTCGCCCGAGTTGCGAGCGAAGACGACGAACAAGTACATCACTCTGTACAGTTCGACGCGCATCGATAAACTGGCTAACATCCTCATCACTCTGGTAATCTTTGCGCTGCTCGTCGTTCCTGTCGTTGCTATGTATATGCTCACATCCACTACTGCGCACATTGGTAACGAGTCGGGATCGACAGACTCTTCGGCTTTGGACGCCAACACTAGAGATACCCTTAATGCGGTTGGCTTGCTGATTGTCTTCACTCTGCTTTTCAGTGCGGCGATGTCGCTGTTGACCAAGGCAGCGAGGCACGAACTGTTCGCTGCTAGCGCTGCGTACTGCGCCATTCTTGTTGTTTTCATTGGTAACTTTACGGGTCCAGGTAATTGATGTAGTAATGAATCATGAATAATGCCCTTATGTTAACTTCCAAAGCTTGTTTGACAGCAAACCTTCATTCTTATGATAAACCCAGGTTAGGGTATCTAAATGACACAAGGTACTCTGGACCGAGCCGACGCCATCCGGTGTGCTCCGTAAGTGACTGAGGCCGTGGCGTCGGAAGCCTACGCAAATGCGAAGTGTAATTATTCCCTCATCGATCCGCTGCTGTCATGTGGAAGGCATCGTAAGGGCGACCGTATGACCGCTTGAGGTGCACAAAAAGGCCAAGAAAGCCCCGCAAGCCACGTCCAGGTATTTGGAGCAGAGTCCAATCGACTACCCACGATGGCATTTCTCTCCGACTGCTGCTGGTACTTGCGAAATGGAGGAAGTCTAGTGAGCGAGTTGCCTCGATATAGTCCGTACACAAGTCTGTCGATAGATTGCACATCGAAATTGTGTAGTATGGGACGATGTTAGAAGGCGGGTTGGTAAGATCTGGGAGTGCATGGACGCAATCAGCTTCCAACGAGGTTTTTGAAGACTCCGCGAACGCCTCACAGAGCTCGAAAATGTGCGTTGTGCTTCGCCTGGTGTCCCGTAGAAAGCGTATAATGTTGAAGTTCTGCCAAAAGGAATGAAATCACCGATGTGGCCCGTGGTGACCAGGTTAGGATATAGTGCAGTAACTTATTTCCATGCGGCCAGCGTACAAATCCATCGCACTAGCGAGAATCTCCTTATCCACTGCAGTGATTCCGAAATATCTTTGCACGGCTGGGGCCAGAACCACTTCCTGCAATACTGATCTTCTTGTGAACCAAGATTGGAGAGTGACACTCCTGAGGACCTTCTGAATATGATCGAAGTGCACAGCAGTTTCATCGCGGCTGAAAGGCACAATGGATGTGAAATGTGGGTCTCGGTGAAGTATTTCTATCAGACGAGGAACAGCTCCAATGGGGTCGAATAGGTCTTCAGTTATTTGGATGTGTAAAGTAGGTACCTCCGACTGGCTCTCGAAAACCTCACCCACACGGGTAGCGGTAATTCGTACTGACAGCATATCTTTTGTTCAGAAATAAGAACTACGCCTAAGTTTCTTTCTAGGAGTGCATATCTTTTGTATGAGCGGTACCTGGTCTAGCCCTTCTTTTAGATTTTGCTGAGAGATGCAGACCGCGTCAGCCCAGATGGCTAAGTTCTTGGGTGGCTTCGATTGATACGCGTGCCATCTTAGACGGCGCAGGGAGTTGTTTAGATTCCGTGAGAAAGAAACCGACCGATCTTCAACGTTGACGAAACACGCTGCTAGTGTGGCAGGTCTCCCCATGCATATGGAGAGCGAGGTATTTCGGATCCTTGCGGAGGCCTACAGCTCCGAATGTCCCCGCCATCTCAGAGCCCCAGCTCTCTAGGCAGATGGGAAGACGCCGAATTTCCTCTTTCTGGTGATTAAGTGAATGCGCCACGCGTAAAATTGATACAAAACAAATATGCCGAGTATCGACCAGTCCAAAGCCTTCTTAGTAGACGATGCTTTAGACATGTATGGTTAGCCTTCGAAGGGATAGCGATGAGGCTTCATAGCTGGCGCACGGCTGAGGCACCCCTGCAATATGTTCCTCGCCCCGTACTCGGCTAGCTTTATCAGCGGCAACTGCTGAACGTTGCGATGAAGGCAGTGGTAACCCCAACTATAGTTGATAGCAGAGCGTACCTCGAGGCACTTGAAGTGCAGACAGGCACCCCAGCGCAAATCTTTCGTGATCGTGTGGAGCGTATGCCTGCATCCTATCGCATACATGTTAGCCTCGCCGATTACCGTGATGATTGGAGTACCTCTAATAGCGGATTGTGATAGGAACGACGATGCGAGGCTTCTTCCGTCTGATCCTTCGAATACGACACTGTGCTATAGCTGAGTTGATGTACGAATAGAGCCAGATGAAACACGGCACTACTCTGGGGCTGGCAACCGAAGGAGTGATTGGAGTGACGAGTTGGTCTCGGCGCAGATGTTATCCTGCGAACGATCGTATTTGAGATGTGGGGGTTGGCCTGATCCTTCCGTTGTCCTGTGTGTGTGGTCGCTCTTCTGCTGCCCAAGGGCTGTTCATTTCAGTTCCTCGCGGCGTATCCCGTGTCGTAAGGAGAGACGGACCACAGTCAACAGCAGCGATGACCCTTCGAGTTACTCATGCACGCACAGGCATGGCGCACGTGTGTGTCGACCATCGCAGGCATCAGGCAAGCCAATTTTAAATTAAGATTTGAAAAGGTAAAAAAAAGTCCCGGGATCGTGGGCGCATGAACCGTGGGCGGAGGGCGGTTGCAAGGGTGCAGACCTTCCAGACGAGCAACGGCGGCGCTTTTCTTCAAACGCTCCTGTGCCGCCTCGTATTTTCACCCGTCTTGCTGCTTTTCGCGCGTCTACCCGACACCGACACTTGCCATCGCCGCACCGAACGACTTCGCGCACGTATAGGCTCTCCGAGACATCAATTCATTGTTTCTTGGTGAGCTAAGTGCGGAGCGCCGTCACTACTCCGCGAGCCGTCATTGGGTGAAGCATTGCGACCCGACGAGCGAACGCCACGACAACTACGACAGCGACAGCGACTGGGACCAACCCACCACCCACGCTCGCCGTTCTCCACGACCAACACGATCTTTTTTCGTTATAATATTTTTCCTTTTGGGTTGTAGGATATGGATCCGGATAACAGGATAACGATCACAGTGTGCGGAGACGGTGGATGCGGTATGTCTTTCCAAGCGAAACCAAACACAATCGTGGACGAAACGACAGCTGACGCTGGCATAGGAAAGAGTTCGATCACATTACGGCTAGTGAGGAGTGAATGGACGCATGAGTAAGTTGACATGTCGGCTTGAGTCGTGGCATTCGAAGCACGCTGGGCTGACGAAGCGGGCAATAGTTATGATCCAACCATAGGTACGTCTCCATACCGCATACAATGCCGATGCGCATGCGGCCACCGAGCAGCTGCGCCTCGGCGGTCGCACCTTTATGGAAGGCACTCCCGTGCTAACAACCACCCAGAAGACTCATATTCGGTCACGCGCACCGTCGACGGCCAGTCCTACTTCCTCATGCTCACCGATACGGCCGGCCAGGAAGAATACCGCTCCCTTTGGGCCGCCTCAAACCTCCGTTCCGATGCCTTCCTCCTCGTCTACGACATCACGAATCAGCACAGCCTCGAGGGGCTCGAATACTTTGCCGAGATGATTGATATGGAAGAGGAGAACAGAATTGATCAGGGGAAGGTGCCGCCGGTGAAGCTTGTTGCGGGCAACAAGTGCGATCTGTCATCGGCACGCGTGGTCAAGGCCGCCGAGGGGCTTGAGTGGGCGCGCAAGAGAGGTTGCGGATTCATGGAGACCAGTGCGAGAGAGATGGTGAATATTGAGGAGACATTTGCGCGTAAGTTACAGCTACGATTGGCCAAAGCGGGAGGCTAACGGGACAGTGCTCGTCCGCCGCGTTGTCGAGGCACGCCGAATAGCAGCATCTGGAGGCGCTTCTGCCAAACAACCTGCGAGAACGGGTGCCCTACCACCTCTGGGCGAAAAAGAAGGCTCGTCAGCTACACCACCGAATGGCGAAGATCATGAACCGAAACAAAGCTTTTGGAAGAGGCTCCGGTGCTGGTAGCACATCGTTCGCAACTTAGACCCGGACTCACGAATATGTAAGATAATGGGACGCATGAGCAGATTGATGAATCCATCAATCTGACGATACACGGCGTCGGCATTGCCTCTTCGCTGCGGCGCGCTGTCATGGAGAGCATTAGATGCCCATGGACCTCCGATTTGTCTAAGAGAGTGAGCATAGAACCAGCGTGGTCTTCTCTGGACTTCGCTAGAAAATTGCATGATACGCTACACTGGTAGTAGCTTAGAAGGCGTCGAAGAAGGTTGGTTTAGACTGTTCATTTCTGAACGGCTTCTTGTATATTCGTAGCATCTCTTATCGTATATAGTTAATATTTTTCAAGTGTCGTTTTCGAATACCGAATGCCAAACACACTAAAAAGCTGTCCCTGTAAGCGTAATTGTAAATTCAAGAGTATGACCATCGTTGTTGTCCCGAAGGGACGATTCGCGACCCACTTTTGGGGTCTTGGCACCATCACGTCAACCAAAGAATTTAGTTGGCCGTCGGCGAGACCAAGCAAACTCCCCGAAGCCGGATCCCACAACCATTGATTGCCGTCCCCATTCTCCGTCGACTATAGTCAATTGTTCTTTCTGACCACACCTCTCTGAGAATAAGAGATTGATAATTGCGCGCGCCGTGCCCCGCTGGAGACTCGTGCGTCTATAAGAGACGGGAGGTTGGCCAAAAGGAGTGAGAGCGATTGAGTACAAACTCCAAGAGATGGGCATTGAGACTGAGTTGGAGGCACCGGAGTATGGGCTTCAAAGGACGCTGAAGGATTTGTTTGCGGGTGCGGTGGGCGGCGTTGCTCAAGTGCTTATCGGTACGTGAAAGACTTTCGAGAAGTTGGGCTGAATCCAGACGGCCAGCTCTGTGGATGTTCGTTTTTACCAGTGTACAAACTTTTTTTGTTAAAACACTGCGGTTATCAGTTTGCAAGCGAGTATCCACAATTGATGGGAGGGCATATAGTCCGATATCGGTACGAGCAGCACTGACTCAAGCCAGGTCAACCTTTCGATATCGTCAAGGTCAGGTTACAGACCACTTCGCAGTACTCAAGCGCCCTCGATGCTGCAACCCAAATCTACAAAAACGAGAGAGCCCTGGCTTTCTACAAGGGTACATTGACACCTTTGATTGGTATCGGTGCCTGTGTGTCAGTCCAGTTTGGCGGATTTCACTATGCACGCCGTCTGTTCGAGACTCGGAATCTGGAAAAATCGGGCTCTGGTGACCTCAGCTACATGCAGTACTACGCAGCTGGTTCCTTTGCGGGCATCACGAATACAGTCTTGTCGAGCCCTATCGAGCACATCCGTATCCGCCTACAGACGCAGCCTCATGGTGCAGCTCGCATTTACAATGGGCCCGTTGATTGTATCAAGAAGCTTACAGCCCACGAGGGAATTCGGGGTCTCTACCGAGGAACAGCTGTGACGCTCTTGCGTGAGGCCAATGCCTATGGTGCCTGGTTCGCCGCCTTTGAGTACATGATGAACAAAGATGCAGAGCGCAACAACATCAAACGAGACGAGATCAGCACGCTCAAGGTGGCTCTGTACGGCGGTCTAGCAGGCGAGGCACTCTGGCTCTGTAGCTATCCGTGGGACGTTATCAAGAGCAAGATGCAGACGGATGGCTTTGGTGAAACACAAAAGTACAAGACCATGCGCGATTGCTTTGCCCAGACGTTCAAGGCGGAAGGCCTCGGTGGTTTCTGGAGAGGAATCGGCCCTACACTGTTGAGGGCTATGCCTGTTAGCGCAGGCACGTTCGCTACGTGAGTTCACCCACAGATTGGTAGTGACACATGCACGACACTGATACGCTGCAGGGTCGAACTTACCATGAGGTTTATAAGCTAGGTAGATGGCGCGATCAAATTTTGTGTCACGAAGTACGGAGGCAATAAGGTTTCGATCAACACGCCTTCCCTTGGCAACATTAACGCGGCAAAGCGAGCGCTCGAAGCCGGCGGACTCGCGCAGGACGGACAGCCAGCAATGCGGGGGGCGAGATTCCGGGATCTGCTTTGACGGACACCGGCGATGGATAGCAGCTGTACAAGTCCACCCTATCAACAAGTGTTTGGGGCCGCACGAAGGGGCTCTACGGACGCGCCAAGATCTTATTCACATGAACTCCATTGACCCTTCACCCCTCCCATGTCAGAAGAGACGTTCTTCTGGTGTCAAGCAAAAGGCGTTATCGATATATCCATAACTGCAGTTTAGGCTTTCGTTATGCACCCCATCCCAAGCGTTAACAACGGACCGCTAATTAGCTTCGCCCAACCGTCGTCTTCATGTCTCCCGTGCGGAGGTTGCCAATAATTTGGACCCCAGTCAGACGAGGTGCACGTTCACGCAGTCCGACGCCTCACGGACTCAAATATTCCAGAAGAGCGTTAGCCGAGTCCACCCATCACTTTAGATCCCTGCATAACCGAGCAGGGCACCGTTTCCAGCTTCCCGACTATTAGTCCACGCTTGTGCCAGGGACGGGTCGCTGTGATAAGAGGGTGCCGTTGCGCTTCGCCCCGTCCCACGTGGAATTGCCTTTTGTTCCATCGCGTGTACGGTTACTCGAGGGGATATCGTCACGGTTTTCCAAGCTTCCAAAGCAATTGCAGAGTACCTTGTCGAGCTTAGGAAAGGATGCCACACACGAAAACGACTTTGCCGTCAACAGGCGTCGGCAAAGAGGGTACAGGACTCAAGAAGACGCTAAAGAGGTGGAAAGAGAAATGGCGGACGAGCTCGACGCCCAGCTCGCGAACATCCAGTCCCAGGGCACCGTTGTCACGACTCCCATCCAATGCATCGTCGGCAGTTCCTTCATGTACAACCAAACCTTCCCTTGATCCGCTTCCTCCGATTCCTGCGTCGCCGCCTCCCGTCCCATCTGCACTCTTCACACCCACAACCGAGACCTTTATACACTCTCCCGCGGATCCTAGAAACCGATCACGGAACACGTCGTCTTCATCTACTTCGTCGCCGCCCAGTACACTGAGGAAGCCACGGCCAGTGTCGCGGAGAAACACAGCGCCTTCCGATTTCCTGACCAGCGCACTCTATGACAGTCCTCGTGAGCTGCCGATGAACGTTGTCACAACCACAATTGTTGCCGGGAATGGAGACAAGCCGAAGCGGACGTCGCGATTACGGCTATCTATTTCGAGGAGAGGATCTGTGCTCGCGTCATCACCATCGAGCCCATCGCTAAATGGAGCCTTCCATGTCCATGAACGATGCAGCAGCCGGTCTACATTGCGATATGAGGAGAGGAGCACTAGTCGCGCAGCTCATCGGATCTCGATGGTGCCGGAGTCGGAGTCGCGAGAGCGGGTGGATAGCGATCGCGAGACGCTGTTGGAGGAGACGGAGCTGGTCAAGCGGAAACCGAGGGAGCTGGCCAATGATCGCGACATAGGGACGGTCGAGTTGGCGTATCAGTATATTGGCAGTCGAGATGGAAAGAAGACTTGAGGACACAAGCCGTACCCCGGCGATTTCTTTGAATGAGCGATTTGTTTGCAGAGCTGTACCATATGGGCGATAGAGATTACTCTCGTCTTTACTTTTCCTTCTCAATACGCATTTGGTTTTGGGAGTACGCACTGCGCGACGTCCCAGCGTACATGAATCTCCCTCTATGCACCATGAACATTGTCGCGACCGCCGAGGAAGGAGCTCCCTAGCATAGGGAGACGGAACCTCCTGCCGAAGCAGCCCATCACTCTTTTCGCCTCGCTTCCATCGTCAAGCACATTGCATCGTTTCATGAACGTCGCGTCGCGTGATCCTGCAGCATCCATTAGTGTGACTTGCTGCCTCAGGTTCACCGGTCTAGACAGGACTCCTGCAAGGTACCCGGGGCCAGCTCTGCGCCCAGCAACCAGTTTAGCAGAATGTCAAGCGCCAACGCGCCTGGTAGCTGGGGAACGGGCGGCGCAGCGCTCCACTTCGTCTTCTCCTACTACACTTATTTCCACTACGGCACGGCACGGCAAGGACGAACCGGCTCATTTTGCCAGCAAAGGCCCACACGCTGTGAAAGGCCCCCACGTGGCGTGAGTGCCTCTCCACTTATTCTCGTTCCCGAGGCGAAATCAACTCAACGGGACCCCAGTGGCCGGGCGGAGTTTGCAGCCTAAGAACGCCCCTAAATAAGCACATGTGCCGCCGTCGCGCTGCAAAAGCTTCCATCCCTCAACGCCTGCAGGACCCCATTCGTTTCGTTCGCTCGCTCTTATCGATACCCACTACATTCTTTGTCTGCGGATATGGTTAATTGGTTCGCGAGTCTATGTGTGCTGGCCGGAGGCGTAAGTGCGACCGTCGCGCCTGGCTTTCCGGTGGCAGCCTCGCCGGACCTGGACGTGACTTGGGGTGAAAACGAAGTCAGCCCGCCGGGCGAGCTGATACCGCGCGCAGGTAAACCACCCACCACGTTTATCAATTGTTTCATAGCTATCACGTACTGACTACCGAACAGACACCGCGGATGCACCCTCAGAGATCTCCACCCCCGTCTGGACACAGAACGGAAACGGAATCCTCATGCTCGTCGACACCGACGTACCCCGCAATGGCACCCGCGTGCAGCTCCTCCACTGGCTCACCGCAAACGTCACACAACCGTCGACCGATACCCAACACCTCAAGCTCTCGAACCCGACTCTCGATCTCGCTCCGTACCTGCAGCCCTCACCACCCGTCAACGATACAGCGCACAAGTACACACTGCTTCTCTTCGAGCAGCCCGCGAACTTCACCATTCCGGCGAGATACAGGAGTCTGTTGCAGACCCGTATAGGCTGGGATGTCGCAGGCTTTGTCAACGCAACTGGGCTGAAGCCTTTGGCCGCGAACTGGATACGGGTACAAAACGTGACTGGTAGCGCGAACGCGACAGCGACGCCAAGTGCGAGTGCGACGCCAAGTGCGAGTGCAACGCCGACTAGCAAGCCGAGTGACTATCCGGGTGCGGCAAGTGCAATGGAGCCGCGCGCATGGTTAGGGACCGCAGTGGTTGCCGGTCTGCTGGCGGTGATGTTGTAATTGCGTAGATGTAATATTGGGCGAGGAGAAGGAGTGGTGCAAAAACTATGATATCCTGGGATAGGTTAAAATGCTATGATACCTAATTTCTTTTCAGATGCAAGAGTTTTTCTGAGCATGACAGTCATGTTAGCAGGCACGTTAACAGACCGCAGGATCTACGTCATCAGTCCATATATGCATCAAGTTCGGGCAGCCTCACTGACACGATGGCCACGCTTCCGGCTACACTCTACGAACCGCGCTGACTTGTCCCGTGGCACCTATCGAAGCCCACAGCCACAACTTCATACACGCTGATCCTCCTGCGTCCGATCCAAGATCGCTACGCCGAGCTCCACAGGCACAAACACTACGTCTCATCGTCTGTGGGAGATTTACTATGGCGCGAGCAATCCGGTCTGGGAGGTGGAACCGTGTTTGCGCGATTGCACGATTGCACGATTGCACGATTGGCAAACCGGGGGAGGTGGAGTTCGGCTTGCAGGGTCGAATTGCAAAGAGCAAAGCTAGAGGAAGTGTTGACAATGCTTGCGATCAATTCAAGCGCATGAATACTTTCGCACCACTGAGTTTGTGCTCTGCAGCAAGCAAATGGAAGAGTTCGGATTGGGATCCAGACGGAAAGTGCAAACCTGCCCCCACAATCGACAGCTACCACCCAAACTGTGTCACAATCACAGGCAGCAAGCAACTCCAGCGCCCGAGGTCGAAGACCCAATCCGCGATGCAAACCCAACGAGTGAAGCCGACTCGGTATAAAGAAGACCATGTATTGCGCTGTGAAAAGCAGTGTCCAACAACCTCCACTCTAGTCCACTGAGTACCACACTCAGACCATCCTTATGGTACTTAGTGGACTTATATATATGTTTGTTATATACATACGCTTCGGCCATCATACGACGAGATGAATCTATTCCAAGAATGGGCTAGGAAGGAGCACCCCAATTGTCCGACACTAGACCCGGTTGTGCAGAGCAAGTTGGAACCGCTCCTACGCGTTCTGACGCCGGGTCTTATACCTACTCCTATTCGTCTCGTCTTTATAGAGTGTGCGTCCGTGGCGGTATCTGTACCTGCAACTCCAGTACGACAGGATGGCCCAGAGTCTCCAAACTACGACTCCGGCTCGACAGGGTAGACGTGAGCTAGCCGGTTATGTGAAGGAGATGATACATGCAAGTGGAATTCGTTCTTGCCAAACGGCCGCATCCGTCTTTTCGCTTGTCCATCTCTTGCGCGGGGCAGCAACTCGGACAGGAGACGCGTGGACTCTGGAGCCAACATGAGGCAGGTGCGAGTGGGAAGCCGTCAACATTCGCTCCAGCTGGGTCACCAGTCACAGTCGAAATCGAGGATTTTAGAGATACGTCAGTGTCGCCGAGTGCCGCCAACAACGCTGAAAACCATGACGGTCTCAAGCTCGACGTCCTACCGTCAACTCAAGGACGATCCTCTTTAGGTCCGTTGGCGTATTCGTACCGAAAGATCGGGTATAAGCCTACGGCGGAGATTCAGAACCGAGAATACAGCGACGGTTGTTTTCGAACAAGCTGCAACATGTGTGTGCAGTCGAAGCATATCCAGAATTCTCATCTCGCCTAGCGGTACTTTTCAGTAATGTCAATTATGACACCCGCTATCTCGAGGATGAAGCCTTCTCAAACATCGCGCTCGGATTTGTATATCATGGCCCTGTGATATATGCTACCGGCGACAACGAGTTGGACGATGCGGCGCTTAAAGTCACCCTTAGCTATCGGATAGCAACACCTGAAGAACATCAGCCATGCGGTTGGTACCTGGCCTCTGCGCCTGACATTCGATGGCAGATGTTCTTCGTATAGTATATTATATATATTTCATCACCACGTGGTCGTAAGAAGAAGAAGGGGCGAGTCTTTTCGAAAGCGATCTTGATGGCTACGATCCTTTGGACGAAGACATTGACGCAGTCAGTGACGAGAACAGCTTCGCATTCGAGGAACTTCCGGGTAGCTCAAGAACAAGCTTATCCCAGTCAACCAAAAAAAATAATCGGAATTAGGCAACAACTTCGCCAACATAACAAGTAATTATATTATTAGCGTACGCAAGGAGTTTGACGAACGCTTTAACAGCCTAATGGATCGCATTGAGGCACAAAACGCGGATAATAACAGTCTTCCCATGCTTACCTTCTGGCTCCGCTCTGTAAGAGGATTCCGCTCTCCTTTCTTTTCGCACGACACGACCAGGACGACGAATACTCCGAAAGCGAGAAGTGTATGCTCGGAGAGGTCTTTGGTGGAGCAGAAGTGAACGAATACGCGATCACTTGTTTCAACGTGGCACCCGTCTCTAGGGCGCTTCTTGAAGACATGAGTGAGCCGCCAACCATGTCAACGCTCGACAAAGGAGACCTCAAGAAGTCCAAGAAGCGTCGCGCTGATGAGGCACCGCAGCTCCGAGTTGTTTAAAGAGCAAGACGAACATTATTGCAAATGACAGTTCTTCGACAGGGAGAGCCTTTCGCAAGAGCAAAGCAGAACCCGTCTTCATGGTTTTGATCAATGCCGTAAAGACATGTCGGACAAGCTGACGGGTACCTGGCTCACTGAGATCCCTCAGTTGAAACTGCATCCCAAGGATGTGTGTGAAACGTGCCTCCAAGGAGACTGTGAAAGAATTCAGTTTGACACACATCAAATACAGTTGATCACGGGTCGGAAAACATGGTTCATTACGGAGCGGAAAGTATAGTTCATTACGGGGTGGAAGCATGGATCATCACGGCGCGAAAAGCATGGTGCATCTACACTAGTCCTTAGGAAGAGGGGTGCAGAAGAACTTTCTTAACAGAACCTTTACGCCTGCTATCAATGTTTCGAAAGTATCATTAGTAGTTTTCGTAGTCTTCAAAACTCCAGTTTTGTGCAATATTTGGGCGGGGAAAGGCGTGAATGACGGTGAAAATTATGGATCAGCAGAGAACAAATGGATAAGAAATAAAGACAACCGACATAGAGGATAATCCATTCCAAAACGTCATGAAAATGGTAGAGAGCAAAAGAAAAGAAGCGAATTGGAATCTCAAAGGTCCACCGAAAAGCTGGGCAGTACTGTTGGATCCCTGTCCCACAGTCCTGGGAGCACGGAAGGAGCCGCCCCAACATTACCCCACCCACCTCCACCTGTCGCGAACGATGTCTCCTTTCGCCCATCGTGAACGGGAAATTTTCGTTCGTTATGGCGCTCTTTAAATCCGAAGGAATGCCCTCGGATGATCAAAATCCTTCAAAAGTCCTGGAAATTCGGAGCGTTGAGCAACGAAAGCTTCACTGCGGGGCGGCTGGATCCATCCAGGCACCACAGGCTTCAAAGATCCCTCCAGGTGGAATGTGAGTTCTCCATCTCATCTTCTCCAAGCGCGCACTTCTACGGTTCTGCATACCCCAAGTACGCCCCTCGTCGAATCATATCAATTTCCACCCCACACGCTGCTGCAAAGCGCGTGCGACACAACCGCCTGAAGAGTGATCGACTTTTACTAGCCATCAGGTCAACTGACACGATGCATCTTGAAGCTATATCAACCATCCCCGGGTGTCTCATCCCGACTATGTGAATCATGTGGACGAGAATGTTGCATGCGCCTTCTCCGTGACGCTTCACCGCATATATCAGCTGTCACGGGACCACGTGAGACTCACGCACGGAGATTGTGCACGGACCTATCCCGGAACGGATTTACGTGTAGTCCGTGATCACTAAAGGATCACGGACGTGAAAACCTTTTTCCTCTTCTTTGTGCTACGTTTTGTATCTAGTCTCAACCCCTACTAGGCAATATCATCGCCAGTTGTTCCTTGAGCATCGCTGCTGAGTCCAGAGATGCCAGTAATCAATCAATCAATATTGAAGCTCCAATATTGTATTGATTGGTAGTTTTTTGGTGTTGTGATTAAATTGATTGAAAATTAACCTCAGAAGTAGTATATTAATTAATATTAATATTAAATTATTAAAGTTAATTACTTATTCGGCCACTAATTATAAATATCGTAGGTCTGCTATATACTCTTATCCCCTATCTTTGCATCAAAGCCTGCATTAGTTAGAAACAAAAATCTAGCTTAGTGCCACGCCTTAACGCATTACTGTGTCCGTGCGCGTGATGCGCGGATTCGCGTGATGCGCGGGGAACACCAAAACACCCTACTTTCAACACGCGACAACTCCATCAATATGGATCCAATTCAAGCTGCGATTGATGATATTGAATCACTAAAGCCAGGCGAAACTTTCTCCTATTCAAAAACTGCGGCTAAATATGGTGTTGTACGGTCTACATTGATCCGAAGGCATCGAGGGATAACGCGCCCTACACAAGTCAAGAACTCCAGCCAGCAAAAGCTCACCCCACAACAAGAGCAGGAGCTTGTACGATATATCAAAAGACTTACAGAGAGACACACACCTCCTACTAGAGAGATGATACGGAACTTTGCCTCTGCAATAGCGAAAGAGCCAGTCAGCGAGAGCTGGGTTACGCGCTTCATCAGCCAACACAGCATTCATCTTATCTCACAATGGACCGTCGGGATGGACAGCAATCGCCACAAAGCTGATTCAGTGGATAAATATCGCTACTACTTCAACATCCTACACAGCAAGATGGATCAATATCACATAGATCCTCGTCATATCTACAATATGGATGAGAAAGGCTGCCTGATCGGTATCGTCGGTAGATCAAAGAGGATATTCAGCAGACGAATGTGGGAGAAGAGGGAGGTTAGGGCATCACTCCAGGATGGCAATCGTGCGTGGATCACGATCCTGGCATGTATCTGCGCTGGTGGATCAGCTCTGCCACCAAGCCTCATCTATGAGGCTGCCAACAAGGGCATCCAATCAAGTTGGGTAGAAGATATTAAGGCAGGATATCATGAAGTCTTTATCACCTCATCACCCTCTGGCTGGACGAACAACGATATCGGGCTTGCCTGGCTTAAGCAGGTGTTCGATCGCTGTACAAAAGAGAAGGCTCGACGATTATATCGACTTTTAATTATAGATAGCCACGGATCTCATGTTACCATAGACTTTATTAACTACTATAATTAGAATAGGATCCTGCTTACTGTCCTGCCTCCTTATTTAACTCATACGCTTTAGCCCCTTAACGTTGTAATATTCAAGCCTCTATTAACAGCTTACTCAGCAAAGCTATCACGATACCTTAATAGAAGCTAGGGCCTAGCTTCTATCACTAAAGGCGACTTCTTCCCCTTATTCTAGAATGCGTGGAATGCCTCCTTTAAGGAATCAACTATCCTTAGCTCTTTTAGAGCAACGGGTATATCACCACCTAATCCCAATCCTATCCTTAATAGGTTCACCCACAATTAAGAATTAGGCGATAGCTCTTCATCAGGGCTTAGCGATGATAACTAGAGAAAGATAGATAGGCTCGTACGCTCTGCAGTCAAGGATTAGAGTAGTTAAGATACAAAGAAGCTTCGTTAATCGCTCCACCACCTATCTGTCTAAAATGAGCTACTCAAGCATGAGATAGATGGGGTTAGGCAGGCACTATCTATCAAGAAGAAGCGCGAACAGAAAGGCAAGACTCTTAATCTTTAATAGCGTTAAGAGTATTATGGCGGATTAGTCTTATAGTCACTAGTAAAGGTGAGGGAGGCACGCGTACGTTAATCTATTAAGAAGCAGGAGGATAAGTAGCAGCAGCTTTAAAAAGCAGAGACAGCAGAGCTGAAGAAGGTAGCTAAGCTATATAAGGAGAAAATGCAGCAGGAAAACCGTGCTGCGCAAGAGGCAGCTAAGAAGGAGAAGGAGAAGGAGAGGGCTAAGAAGGTAGCTCAGCGCGCTGGCCAGAAGTCTACCCGCGATGCAGAAAAAGCTCTACAATTATCCCAAAAGGGTAAAAGAAAGGCCTCTCAGCCATCTCTACAGAGCAGAAAGCGTCAGAAACGTGTGGTTGATGCTGCAGATGTTGGGGAGGCCTCAAAGGGCGCATCCGCTGCCTCAACCAAATCTACACGCAGCGGCCGCAACATCAAGCTTCTAGATAGATTTAAATAGTGCAAATAAATCGCAGCTACCAACTTACTATCCGACCAGAAAATCTCGTGATAATATTGATCGTGGGTGGTTCTATAGCCTCGTTTTCAATAAAGCGATTATGGTGTTCCCCGCGCATCACGCGAATCCGCGCATCACGCGCACGGACACAGTAACATGCCCGTGCGCGTGATGAGCCACTTCGCGTGATGGGCCACCCACGCCAAAACACTCAAACTTCACAACCTCATAACTCTACCATTATGGCTCCAATTAACGACGCGCTTGCAGATCTAATGTTGCTAAGCCCTAGCAAATAGTTTTCGTACTAAAAAGTAGCTAAAAAGTATGGTGTTTCTCGCTTAACTTTAATGCGAAGGCACCATGCTACAACACAGCCACACGCATTAAAGATTATTAACTAATAAAAGCTTGCTCTATAATAAGAGGCAGAGCTTGTTAAATATATAAAAGGACTTATAGCACGTCACCTACCACCTACAAGAGAGATAATACGAAATTTCGCGTCGACAATAGCCAAGGAGCTAGTAAGCGAGAGCTAGGTTACGCGCTTTATTAATTAGCACAGCATCCATCTTACCTCGCGATGGGCAACTGGTATGGATAGCAATCGCCACTAAGCCGACTTAGGGGATAAATACAGCCTGTATTTTAATATCCTAGGTGATAAAATCAAGGAATATGGTATTGAGCCTCGTCACACGTACAATATGGATGAGAAAGGCTTCCTTATCGGTATCATT
>ML976664.1:312042-349576 GCA_010015655.1 Bimuria novae-zelandiae CBS 107.79 | reverse complement strand
AAGTCTTTTAAGGCTACTAGCATATCACCTTTTAACCTAGAGGTTATACTCAAAAGATTTGCCAAAACCACCCAAGATGAGCAGGAATCACGAGAGAGCTCTACGTCAGTACTTAGTGGATCTAACTAGCGTAAATTAGATCGCCTCGTACGAGCTGTAGTAGAGAATTAGGCCAGTAAAGACGCGCAGAAGCTCAGCCGCTTACTTTACCACATCTTAGTTTAAAATAAGCTACTTCACCACGAGATTAACGGGCTTAAGGAGGCACTACTAGTTAAGAAGAAGCATAAGAAGAAGGGCAAGCGTCTTAACCTTTAGCAGCGTTAAGAGTACCATGGGGGAGCAGTCCTCTGGTCACCGAGGAAGGTCAGGGAGGCTCGTGTACGCCAGTCTGTAAAGGAGCAAGAGGAAAAGGAGCAAAAGCTTCGAAAAGCAGAGACAGCTGAGTTAAGGAAGGCAGCTAAGCTGTACAAGGAGAAAATTGCAGAGGAGAAGCGTGTGGGGCGGGAGGCCGCCAAGGTAGCTAGGGAGAAGGAGAGGGCTGAGAAGGCAGCAGAGCGCGCTCGCCAGAAAGAGGCTCGTGACGCAGCAAAAGCTCTACAATCTACCCAGAAGGGTAAGAGAAAAGCCTCGCAGCCACCTACACAAAGTAACAAGCGCCAGAAACGTGTGGTTAACGCTGTAGCTACTAAGGAAGCCTTAGGTGCCGTATTAGCAGCTCCACCCAAGACCACGCGGCGCGGTCGCAACGTTAAGCTTCTAAGTAAATATAAATAGCACAGGTTAATTGCAAGTATTAATATAGTACTTCTATAAAGAAATCTCGTGATAATAGCTACTGTGTGTAGCTCTACAGCCTCGTTTCTCGTAGAGATGTTTTGGTGTTGGTGGCCCATCACGCGAAGTGGCTCATCACGCGCACGGACACGTTATAAAGCAGTAAGTAGTTAAAAGCTAATCTTACGTTGCTTAGGCTTAAGAATGTTATGAGGCTCTCACACCTTTTTCCGATCCGGGTTAGGGCGGTAAGGTATCGTGGTGCTTCACGGATTATTTAGTAGTACAAGTTGATGCGACACTTAGCGTGGCTAGACAATCCAATCTTATAACAAATAAGATAACTATTAGTCTGTATAGGAGAACGTACTCGCACAGAAGATATATAAGTTAACTACGAGGAAGGAAACAACAATAGGAAAGTCGCCACACTATATACTAGCCTATTCCTTCTTTGTAGTCCCGCTAAGGCCCTGTAGTCCCAGGGACTACGGTAGTCCTATGGGACTTCCCTTTATGCGGGACTTCGTCACGTGACTGCTGACTAAGCTGCCCCGCGCCCCGTTAGGTCCCGTTAACTCTGCTACTTCGTCAACAGTTACTTTCTTGGCGTAATTGTCTGGCTTCTTCATCCTTGTGGGGTTCGTGGTCGTAACAAAGAAAGTTACCTAACTAGCTAAAAACTCGCTTATACTTATAGCTAGAAGCTAGTATTGTTATTATATCGATAGCAAAGCAGGACAGGTTAGGATACTTCCTCTTATACGATATCTAGTATTTAATAGGGGTTAGCAAGTGCTCGCTCTCGTATTCCGCCGCGGACTACTTAGGCTCCTTCTTCCACTTTGTATATTCATCCTCTAAGTTATTACTATTGTCTTTATTATTAAGTATAGAGTTAATAGCATTATTAAGCGCGCTTGCTGTGCGTTAGAAGGTAGGCATAGCTACTATATTTATAGTTAGCTTATATTAAGCCTAAAGCTACTAAAATCTTATATACTAAGCCTTAAGTTTCTTACTATTTTATCGCTATAATTAATTATAGTATGTTTTATAGCGCGAATAGAGTATCGTAGCGGCGTAGTAGGCTAGGAAATTAAGTAGCCTATAGTAGTAGTCGTTAGCTTTCTTAAGCGCGGAGCGTAAATTAATAATAATATAGTCTTTAGGTGTAGTTTCGTACTTATAGTTAACGCTCTTATATAGCAGCAAGCGTGCTTTATAGTTATTAATTAATATTTTAAACACAGGAAGTACCTTATAGAGTGCACTAAACCTGCTAGTTTTACTACGACTTTATAAGCAATTAGTAGCCAACTTTAGGGGCTACAAAATAGCAACGTATTTAGTTATTACTACCTAATTAGTAAAGGTAAGCCTACTAGATCGCATCTATCGTGGCACTTTTAGTAGCTAGCTACCACGCTGCTAAGCGTGGCTATTAGCTATCTTAGTCTCTTTAATATAATAGGTAGTATACGCGTGAAAGGTAGACTAGAGTAGTATATTATACTTAAACGCGCTATCGAAGCTATTCTAACGCGTAATAATTAGGCGTACTAGCTTATATAGCTTAAGTTTAGCGTGTGTAGGAAGGTCTTTATGCAATTAACGTTAGTAGTAGTAGAAGAGGTTATATTGTTTAGGCGTATTAATGTAATTGACGATATCTAGAAACACACCAAGTAGGCTATCTTTCCGCCACTCTGCCATATAAAACTCTTCTTCTTCTATGTTATTAGTAGTGTTGTTGTAGGCGTCGCTGTCCTTGCTAAACATAATATTTTAACTAATAAGATTAAGTGTATAAGGAGCACAGCGGAGGCGATAATTACTAAATAAGAAGCTAAATAATACGCTAAGTTTTTATATAGCTATGTCGTTAGCGTACGCATTATTAAGTATAAAGTAGCTAAGATTACTATTATCTATACTAAATAACTATAGAATCCTAGTAACTAGCTCTGCTATCCTCTTACTAGTATAAGCACTACTAAGCTAGGGGAGCGCGATAGGCAAGTTCTTTACTTCTTTAGCTTTATTAGCGTAGTAAGTAATAATACTAAAGAAGCCGCGATGTCCGCCTTTTATAGTCTACCTATTAAAGCTTATATATATTTTGCTGCAAGCCTAAGACAGGTCTTTTACAACCTGCGGCTTTAGCTAGTAGTATAGCTTTATTATAAAGGTTGCCACACTTATACGACTCCTCTATAGCGCGTCTTTAGCTACAGGGTTAGTAAATCGTAGCATAGCTTAGAAGGCAGGGTTCTCGAACTCGCGAAAGGAGTAATTATTATTAATAAGCTATAGTATAGCCTGTAATTAAAACCTATATACGTTAAAGTAACTAAGCTTATTAGTAACCTCTTAAGAGATTTTAATACTATAGCTTTATATAAGTGCGAGTGTTAACTGCCCTTAAGGTAACAAGCGTGTAGGTAGAGGTATTAGGCTATCCTTATTAAGCTAATAGCTAGGTATTATTTAAGCTAAGTATGCATTAGCAGCAAAAGTTAACGTTATAACCCTAAAGATACTACTAGACCTTTTATATTAATAGTAGTATTTATAGAGCTACTAGGCCTCTATTAAGTTTAATAGTTTAGCTATACGATAGCCATACTTAAATATCTAACTTTAGTCTTGCTTTATTATAGTAATAGGTTTATAATAGCCAGGTAATCGCGCAAAGTCTACGTCGTCTACGTTATTAATAAGGCTAGAGTAAAGCCCTACGTTAACATCGTTAATATATAGGTCTGTCGTTGCCTTTATAGCTACTGTTAACACTCCTCTAGGGCGCACTATATTAGACTTTAGCACTAGGTTAAGCAGCCTTCGCTTAAACGGCGCGTCTTTTGTGGCTTGTGAGGCTGCTGTGAATAGCTTATACCGCGGAGAAGTAGTGTTGGTCGGCAGTGCAAGTGTCTCGTTTGGCGGCCCTGTAGGCTGTGTAGGCGGTGGGGTACCTAGGCATACAGGCTTCGGTTGCTGCGTGCCATCGCCCTCGCGGGCTTTAAGTGTGGGTTTGTAGTTACGTTTAGCGCGTTTAAATGGCGTGTCGGCTACCTTAGCTACGCGTTTAGCTAAGATAAAAGGTATTAAAAATTATTTATAAATAAATAGATTATGCTAAATAACGCGTATGTTATGTATACTAGTAGGCTACGTAGAAGTAACAATAGTTTAGCTAAGAAAGTACGCGATTAAGTTTAAAAGAAAGGCTTAGCAGGCTATAGCCAAGTATAGCTTAAACATAGAATTATTTCTACTACTATAGATGTAAAAAATAGTTCTTACTCTAAAATTTAATTTCAAGTACAAAATATCAATCAAGTTTCAATATATCAATTAATATTTTTATAGGATATTGAAATTGAATTAAAAATAGTAGCTGAAGTATTAAATTGATTGAATATTGAATTTTAATCAATATCAATCAATATATTGAAACATGATTGATTGTTGGCATCTCTGGCTGAGTCAGGTCGCAGTCGAACCGTGACATCAGCCCACTCGCAGGCCCTGGAAACGCCCGCACATGTGCACCATCTGTCGCCACGGTTTTGGGGAAATCTTCAATAACGTGACCTACTGTCGCGGGTGCGGCCAATGCTTCCATGAATCATGCATGGCGAAGCGGAAACCAAAGAAGCGATTCAAGACGGAAGGTTCAAACTCCATCGGAGTCGAGTGCCCCAAATGTCAAGTGCCTTGGACAGAGGATCGCATATCAAAAACGTACACGGTGCCTGAGAACCTGGACCCTGAAGCTTTGAAGGCGTATATACAGCGAATGAATGAAAGCAAACACCCAGAGTATATCAAATTAGAGCCACAGAGTGAGAAAATCGGGATTGTGCGATTGGTCAATGCGCTCAGGCTGCTCTCCGTGGGCTACCATTTTGATGATTCGAGGATCAAGTAGTGAATGCACCAGGACGTCCTCAAAACTTTCCAGGTATTCATCGCGGTACACATCCGGAAAGTGCAATTATATCTATTGCGCTTGATTTCGCGAGAGGCACTCTCAGCGACACAAGTATCAATGACAAAGCGGCGATTTATATCATTTTCATGCTGGCCGATGGAGTCAAGGATGCGGGGTTTGACAGGGAAGAGTTCTTACATGAAGTGGAAGAAGCAGGCGAGCAATATCGGGATGAGCGGCCTTTTCTATGGGCTATCATGGCGGTGTCTATAGCAAAAAAAAATTGGATGGCCAACTTGAAAAGATGAGAGGGTTCAGCTTTCGCTTGGATTGAAGACGAACACATGGATCTTTTACCTTTCAGGTAAACGGAGATTTGGATCAATGGTGAGTTCATGCACCTCGCAGGTGGCGATCTATCACTCTGTACGAAAAATCAGCTGATGCTTGGATGCGGAACTCTATGAAAACCATGCACTGGTCAGTGTCTCGCAGAATCAATGAGCCAAGGTCAATATCTCGCCCGTTGCTATTTTCGTCACGGACTGGGAATTCGAGCCGATGTCGGGGGACCTCGCTTTGGTGAAGATCCTGAGCTAGCCGTGAGAGCGGCCACGTACCTTCCTATTCCAAAAGCTTGCAGATTTAGACGTTGTCTCGCAAGTCTAGGTAGTTGATCTCGCACCCCAAGAGACGTAATACACAATAGGTACGTCTCTCTTCCCGGCTTTCTGAAACGGATGTATGGCAGCGCAGACAGAAAGCCACCCGGCCACAGCCTCATTGTACTTTCCGAACTCGTTTCTAGCTCGTCTAGCTAATGGAAATGCCTCGTGGCTTCCAACTTTCCAACGATGGGGCAGTGCACCGATGGCATCTCACGTCACGATCCGGTTCACCTTCTACAGGCAGGTGCGCCAGCACTTTTTCACAATACACACTAGAAAAAGCGGTTGTGTGGCCACAGTGAGCTGCTCAATTATTTAATTCTATCATGCATCGTTCGCAACTTCTCATTATCCACTCGCCTGGTCACTGTCACTCACCGCTCATCTCAACGGGAAACCGCGAGCGGTCACAATACCTTCCAGAATACTAGCAGTAGCCATCCTTTGGCATTCACCTTCACTTATGCCCTCGCTTAACGAGCTGACAGACGCTTTTAAAAGATCGTACGTCGACGTTACTCCTCTCTTTCCCCACCATCCTCCTACACCAGTCAAACACCGTCGAGTGAGTAGCTCTTCGCAACATGAATATAATACGGACTGAACTAATTCTCTCAAGCTCATCCGGTGGAATACTCTGGAGCGCACCCGTTCGTGGCGGTTACGAAGGGCGACGGGCATTGGCAAATCAAGGCCGGCGAGCGTCGTTGGCTAGAGAGAAACCCTGTTGGACAGCACGATTTGTAAGTGTACGGCTTCTGAACGATTTATGACCAACGCTGACAGCAGTAGTAGTTGCAGGTCGCATCACAAGAGCGAATACAGCGGTCAAGATGCCTCCTATCCGGAATCGCGTCACTCGGAAAGAGAGGTTCACCCCGCAGTGAGCATATACCCTACTTTAAATCATTTGCAAGCACTAGAACTCCTACAGATTTGGTCGCAATGTCACTCGTATCTCCGTCGGAACCACGAATCGCTTGTTCTTTGTCCATGAAGATCTCCTATGCGCTCGCTCGTCTTATTTCCGAGGCTACCTTCAAGCCCGACGCAAGCAGATTGAAGGAGATTGTTCTATCTGTCTCGACGACATGCGGACTGGTGGAAAAGATCTCACCTACTGCAGCTCATGCGGGAACAACTTTCACTTCGGCTGCATCGAAGATTGGCAAAAACAGCAATTTCGTACCGACCGATGCCCGTTATGCCGCCGCAAGTGGAAGAACATCCTTCGTGATACGACACATGCCTTTCTGGAACTTGCCGAGGAAGATTTCGAAAAGTATCGAGAGTGGTTGTACAGCGGAACGATTACCAGCAACTGCACGGACATCAATGAGGACTTCAAGCCCTGGGTCTCCGCGTACCTCCTCTCGCTCAAGATTCAGGACTGCAAGTTTGGGACCGCCGTCCTCCACGCTATGCTCGAGATGTACCAGGACAATCAGGTCTACCCCGACCAAGATGCAATTGCGCTAGCGTACAATGCGGACGCTGCAGGCGACCAGCTCGATGGGCTTTATCGACTTCGGAGGTTCCTGGTCGACACCTACGTGGCAGTCGCGAAAGCCTTTTGGTTCGAAGACGAAGACTGGACAACGTATCCCCACGAGTTTCTCCGAGATCTTGCAGTGGCGATGTTCTCGAAGCATCCCGGCAAGAATAATTGGAAGCTCGAGACTTGGAAGGCGAATTTGGACGCAGAAGAGTAGGACGCGTGAAACCTAAAGTGAGTCTCACTCGGCAAAGAACAGGATGATTAGGATGCAACGCCTTTGTGTCGGATGAAATCACATTTTGGATGCTTTCAGCGCATTTACTGGGGATCTACTTGAGATTTACGCTTTAGGCAGAACGCGTTGCTTTAGTGTCCTGTTGGCACAAGTGGGAATTTGGACTGGGCAGCAAGTGCACTTCACATCTGGACAAGCTGGGAAGGGGGTTTCTTCTTGGATGAAGCTTTTTCTTCAAGAATTTGTATCTTTGCGAGGAAGTTATCACCGTAGAGGTCTTATTCTGGCACACCTTTTCAATATTTCTGCCGGGGGATTTGGCATGGATCTTTGAGGTATCTAGTTGTGCAGTTTGTTACCCGGCCGCATCACGGCGTATCATGGAATGAAACAACTTGTCTACGCTTCGATCACGTTACGAAATAGGTATAGCATTAATGTGCTGGCCCTATGAATCAGCCGACGTGGCGCTACATATTTAAGCAGCCTATCTGTGCACCCCACTGCCCTAAAAGGGCAACAGGAACAGTACGGTGTCGCGCGAGGCTGCCGAGGCATTGGCGGACGTAAGCTGATAGTGTGAACAAAAGAGGAGCTAACCGAGCATGCCATGTCATCATAACACAGCACCTTAACGTTAAGCTCGAAGATGCAGTTATGTACAGCAGCCGACGCAACAGTCATGCTAAGCTAATTGCTAAGTAAGCTACTAACTTTGTAAAGCTGTAGTCGATCGGGGCCAGGGTGAAGGCATTGTCCCTCAAAGATTACAGTGGCAGGGTGCCTAATGACACATGGAATTGGACGAGTAGCTCACACAGTGACCTTTGCCGCGTGTCATTGTTGTGTTGTTTTTCAGCTGCGCCCAGCATACGCCTCACACAGCTGCGTCAAGCCAGCCGCAGAGAAGTTGCAGTGCCATAGGATTCTCTGTTAGCCGCTGCCATGATCTAGGCACCGTTAATGTCTTACCTGATAACACAATTCTTCTCCTCATTGTTATATGGTTGTTGGTGCGAAACTTGTGCGGACGGCGCGAACCCTGCCAAATATAAAATCCAATACCCCGGGTTGCGCGCATGAGCGAATCCGAGGTACGGCGCTGCGAGGCTCATCGTTGCTCGGACATCTGGTTTGATAATTGTTGGACGGATACCGGAGCAGTGTATAAGAATTGTGCGGTAAACGAAAGGTTACAAGGAAGCAGGGTGTCATTGTAACCATGCGCAGGCAAGGTTGGAAAACCATTCACTACTAAGATGATGGTGAGTCGGACAGTAAAGTATTAGGAGGAGAATTTCCAAGTTGTGTTCCCAGAGATTCGTCTCGTACCAGCCGGTTGAGTCAAAAGCTTTCCCTACTATAACAAGAATTTACTTGAGGCAACAGATACCCTCGGCGAAGTCGTTCTCGTCACCAAGTAACACCCTCGATGAAACGTCCATCAGAGCCTCGGTGTGGGGAGCAGAGCGGGGGCGTGGTAGACAGGTACACTGGTCTCATAATGTAACGATGCGCTGATGTGCTGAGACGGAAAATACAAAAAGGTCCACTCAATCGCATATGCTCCAATATGGCAATTGCGCAGGTATACTAGAGAGCCTTGATCGGTGAAGCAGCGCCTCTTCATGGCGCATAAGACAACTACGCCGTGCAACGTGTTACGTCGTTGGTGATCCACAACTATTTAAACGGCGTGATGGGCTGTTAACTGGAGGCGTAGGCTGACCCGACGCTGAAGTATTGATAAAGTATACTTTGCAAATAGTGGCGGTCGTGCTCGTGTTGTCTATGCGGCTTACTGCCGAGCCCCGGCCGGCTGATTGGATGGAATGAAATTGCCCACTTCACGAGAAGATCCCAAAAGACTGCTTTAGCATTCGCAGCGTTCGCTCTCTCGCGCTGAAAAGAATCCGCTGAGGCCACCGGAGTCGGCGTTCTGCGATACCCTAAACAGTCGGTGTTAACCGGGGATAAGGAGTGGAGGATTTAACGTACTCCACAAGCGAGTGACCGGCACAACCTAGTGACCGGAAACGCCAAGACCCCATCAAAATCTACACTCTACACAATAGTACAGAACGCACATAAATTGTTATAAGATATTATAGTAAGCTAATTTACTTAGAATTTACTTATATATCTTTTTTACATATGCGCAAGTTATACCTAGCTTTACTATAGTATTTATAGTACTATTAAGTTAATTTACTTTTATTAGCACGCACCTTTTTTTTATTATTACTACGCGTTGTAAAGTCCTTTAAAGTAGCTATTTACTAGCTATTAGTAGCTATAAGGACCTTTTTTAATTATAGTTATTTTTTCTTATATAATTTTTATTATATAGCGGCCTTATTAGTAGCTTAAAGCTTAGTAATTTACTTTTACGCTAATACTAGCTTATATATTACTACTATTATACCTTTTATTATTTTTTTAAAAGCGTTAACTATACTTATTAAAAACTATTTAGGTATTTTTAAATCTTTTCCTTTATTAGCATTAATTATATTCTAAATTCTAAAATATTACTAGGCGTCTATAACTACTATATACTATTATATATAATGTAAGGCAAAGGCGTACGTAGATAAACGTTAAGCTTTAATATTATTACGTTTAATTTAGGGAAAATAAGGCTAGCGCCTTAAAAGCTTTTTTAAATATTATTTTAAGTAATTATAGTCTTAAAAGTAGTAATAAAGCACGAGAGGATTTTAATTTTAATAATATATATAATATAATTATATATTAGAACTTTAGCTTAGCGCCTATACGTCTTCTTTAATAATAAAAAATATCTTATATTTAGTAGCTATAAGAGGTACGATAAATATAAAAGTATATAAAAAGTAATAGTATTATTAAAAGTTAAGTAAATTATAGCTCTTGTAACTATTAATAATAAGTAACTAATAGTTCTTAATAGTATGCCATTTTATATACGCGTTAGAATACTTTAATTATTATAAATTAAGCTTATTTATTATCTAGCTATTCTTAGAAACTATAATAACTTAATTATAAGATAGATTCTTCTCTTAGTACTAGATAGAGAGGTAGTGCTTACCCTAGAAGATAGTAAAAGGTAGAATTACCTAGCCTATCGCATTAACGCCTTAGATAACTATAATTTACTTTTAATTATTTTATTATACGCTTTTTAGCCTGCCTTAATACTTAGAGCTTATAATAATTATCCTTATTAATATTATATTTATTATAAAGCTAGTCTTATAAATATTTTTTTTCTAAAATACTTTACTTAGCTTTAGTATTTGCTATAAGTTAGAACTAGCCTTATATAATCTTAGAATCTTTATAAAGGGCTCTTTTATAATTATACTTTTAATTAAACTTAACTTAGAGCTCTAGCTAGTACTTTATAAAGTTTTTAGTTTAGTTTTAACTAATAGGCTTATAGCGCTATTTAGCTAATAAAAAATTAATTATATCTTTAATAATAATAAGCTAGGGAGGAAATCCTTACGCGTTTAAGTTAAGTATATACTAAATAATTACTTACTACTTTATTAGAAAGAGATTTATAAAGTTAAGCATATAATTAGGTTAAAAAGTTACTTTAGCGCGTTTTTATCTTAGTATACTTTTAATAATACTATAAACTACTATAGCGTGTAAAATTAAAAGTAGCGCGTCTCTTTTAATAGCTTAAAATATAAGCTATAATTAGGCCTCTTTTAATTTTAATAATTAATTAGGTAGTTAAGATATCGCGTTATGCTATAAGTAATAGTATGTTTTAATAGGGTCTTCGCATTTCCGGTCACTCGCTTGTGCCGATCACTCGCTTGTGGAGTACGTTAATCCCTCAAGAACCTCGTGATTCCTCACATTTCAGCTGGCACGCTGGACTCATTCTCGTGTAGAGCGTTTCGGCTAGCGATGGTCATATTTTTTCACAAAGGATTGTTCGTCAAACAGTTGGTAGCCGAGGTGAAGGGCGGAGGGATCATCGCCGAAAGGCAACCGTCCTGATGTCGCGCGTTACCACCAACGCGCAACCTGGAGACTTTCGCGGTTTGCCCAATCAAGCCAGGTGCGGTAAAAGTGCTCAACGATTTCGATGTTATGCGACTCTCATGCTGGTACTCAAAGTGTTTTCATGGAGCCGTGGCTCTGCCCAGGCAGAATCTATACAACAGCTGCGCCCGGAAAATTCATTTTGTCGAAAACGACCTGTGCGCAAAATTCGCAAGTTCGACATCTGCTACAGGGTATATTAATCAGTTTGTAATCCACGCTGTTGGCAAGGCGGGTTGATCTCCGCGTTGTGCGCTAATTAATAGCGTTTAAGACCATGCTGTCTGAGTCGGCAAATTGAGATTTGCATTTGACCTGTCTTATTAATTCGTACGAGGGGAATTACACCATTGCAAAGCAGTCCACGTGCACGACTCGGATTGCTCAGGTACTGGAGACCGCGTCGTCGAAAGGGCAGTGGTAAAGGGGTTCCACACCGGAGAGATTATGTGAGCGAGATCAGCCTAAAATCACAGCTACCTTTGTATAGGAGATGAATGTCTCCTTGCAGAATAGCAGATCAAACACCGGTGGCTCGCAGCCGCGCCCGTTTAGAGGGTGCTTCCACTGCGTGGGCTGGTATCAAGCACCGTTATCGCATAGTTGAAAGCGGCATTCGCGTTCTGGTGTGGCTCAGTCGTATGAATATGCAGGTGTACGATTGCAGTAAGCTGGAATTTGGGTGTACCGTGATGCCGGGATCTCGGATGTTGGACAATCCTCACGATAGGCCTGTCGCATCTGCATGCGCTCCAATGTGCGTGTGAGACAACGGGCATGAACACAACATACAATCGTCGTTGGGGCCTAAACTCTGCAACTCTGCCTCTCACACCCCTATCAGAAAAGTCCAGAGCAGTGTGTGGTGACTTCCCTCCAGTCATGTCGATCCGTTAGGCGAGAACCACCAAGGACGTGGATGTAATAATCAGAGAACTCTCTGGGCGTACTGAAGCTTCGCGTTGCTGATGTACGCAATAGGTGGTATTTGCTCCATGGTTGTGCAGTATGGTACTATGTGCTTGCCAACTGTTCCTGGGCAGTCGTCATGGAAAGGAGTACAACCGCAGCTGGGTCGGCAGCGCAACGATCGGACACCCGAGAGCGCCAGATCGCGTCCTCCGAAGGCTAGTTGTTGGGTGGAGGCGGGACAACGGCACAGCCGCGCCCACGGGCCCCGAGCGAATTTGTCCAGGAATTGAAGACTTGGCACCTAGAACGTGGCCAAGAGCGGAGCTGTTTGATAGCCGCACCCGCAAATGTCTTCGTAGCTAGGAGGACCTGTGACGCGAGGCTCAATCTTGCCTTGGTCGAGAGCCCACGATGAGGCTTGAGGATCTTGCAGCCCAAACTGGTGAAAACAAGGTTATCGTAGCTCGCGGATCTGCCAACGAAGCATTTGGGCGAACGCCGATCCGATCAGGGACGACCCGACAGTGTGATCGGGTTGCGTGTCTCCGGGCTGCAATACATGTAGAGTAATCCTTTGACGGCGTAGCTCATCAATCTGAGGCTGGTGATTTGGAGGAGGGTGGAGTTGCTAAGTCGCGGAAAGTTGGTGAGGCTATCTGGTGTGCGCGTTCGGGCCCGAGATCACAAGTCCTCAGCAGGCTCGTCCGCAGGTTTTATGTAGAATGAACAGAGAGTGCGTCTTGGAGTTCCTTGGGAGTGCATGGCTCGCATTGATCGGTTATAGACACGAAGGCGCTGAACTGATCCCAAGGCTGAAGTGGGTCGGCAATGTCGTGGCGCCTGTAGCTGACGCTATTCCACACTTTCGTTACCATACATACGGGTGATACACATTAGGCTACCTGAGACGAAGACTGCCCACGTTCAAAGTTCAAACATTCATCTGCTTCATAAAGAGCATATTGGTTTTCTCATAGCATGCCTGGCCAGGACTGGGATACGCAGTGATCTTGGAAACCGCTAACATAAGTTGCACATGCGACCAAGAAAGTGGGGCGTATAACAGTAAAATACGAAGAGACCTAATGTTTCTGTGAACCTGTGTTTCAGAATAGAGTGGCGAGAAGTTTGCAATATGTATGATGCTGCTCCAAGCTAGCATTGAAGGTACCTAGTTAGGAGCCACGGAGGGATTCCAAGGACGGATTTTTCATGGAACAGCACGAAACTAGCATGTGCGTCCTCAACAGCGCCTTGCAGCCTATCATTAAGACCAGCTTTATGTGGGATGCTCTTTCTCAGAGCTGATCGGAGATCCGACAAAGACCAGCCGCGGGGATCGCTGGCAATGTCGACGTGTCTCTACCATGCTCTCCATGAATTCATGATTCATGACCTCACCAACGGTGGTTTTGGTGTTGACCGTCTCCGCCCTGTCCAGGTCGTTGAACGCCCAATCAGTAGGCTCGGATCTCTTCCGACAGGACTGCATAATGTAAACTCACCCAAATTCGTAAATAGCTGATCAAGCCCAGCTTTCGTAATAAGTTAGTTACAGTACTTGGCCTGCCAAAGATGTCTTTACGAAAAAGAGTCGGAGTTCACTGATCAACAGAAGATGAACATGGAAAGTGACATGACATTGCATACCAGTAATCTTGGATTTTGGGGGTTGGGGAGGAGATCCCTGCACTGATCGCTTTGTAAGCCATGGAAGCATGCAAGGCAAATCAATGTGCGGCAATAGCTACATCCCAACGGTGCCACCTTGGCTATCAAGCCTCGCGTAGGCGCTCAGTCACCTCGTGATCTTGGAAGGTATTTACCCAGGTCGTTGCGCGACATGTTTCATTAGGAAGCGCTGAAGAGACACGCGAGACATAAGCTTTCTGGAGTGTGTGGTGTTCGTACTCGTTTAGTGGCTTGCCTATTGCGAGTAATACGATCCCACCGTATGCGCCGTTCCCTTCCAATAGAATCGCTGCTCGTTTCGCAAGCATGAACAGAATCGGGCGCCTGAGCCACGCTGCCTGACGACGACGAAATCCGTCTACTTCTCAAAGGGGTCGAATACTGCGAATGTATTAAATGAGGTATGTTTCAATGAGCGGCTAAGACGCGGGAACCCCGTTCGCATTCACAGAGTAGTTTACAACATTTTAGCGCACAAGTCAAGAAGGATCGTTGCGTGTGCGCACGCACGCACACACGCACCGCAGTTCGAATACAAGCGAATCGCTACTCTGGACTGCTGACTTAATTAAGGCTCAATGTAATATAAAGCTGCCCCAGGGCGGAGCTAAAAAGTTCATGATGCAGCAGAGAGATTTGCTACCAGTCTGCAGGGCATTGATAAGCAGCACGGACGAGGATTACCTACATGTCACCCGCTGCCTCGCAGGACGCGACTGGCTCGTTCGTGAGGCTTGAAAGGATATTCAGTGCGAAATGGAGTCACTCAGCGGTGGTCAGCCAGCTGGTAGAGCATCTATGGCGGAATGATGAAAGAGATGGAGCTAGAAGTTGCCGCGAAGGAATCGAGCAATTCGAACCGGGTTGCGAACATACGCGTACTCGCCTGCTGTTTGAGGCCGTTGTACGATACCGGTCATGGTGTGGCTGGAGTTACGGTGGACAATACTCGGACAAACAGTTGACCGGCTTTTGCCCTGCACGTGTTGCTCTCTCTTCGGCGGCTCGGCGAACATAAATCCCCAAACAGTGACAGTAATGTCGAATGCACCGCTCTGAACGGGACCGTTGAGCCATTTCCGTGCGTCGTGTGAGGTCGGAGTGCAGGGCGGGTTCCACGCAAACTTTTCTGCTCGGCCGAAGCCCCACGTTCACTCAGGAGCACAGAAGCTAGGCGTTATTAGTGATGAGTGAGTATGACGACGCTGATACAGGAAAGGGCCTGCAGGCGTGCCTGGACGCCAGGATGTTATTGCAGCGCGCGATGAGTTGAGCAGCTTCGTCCGAATTGAGGGCGCACCGGCGTTGGGTGGCTCCGAAATCCGAGCCTGCACATGTCTCCCACGGCGATCTCCCGCGAGTGCTGGCGCAGGCCAGCGGAACGTAGAAGTGCCATCAGTATGATTTTCTTCGTCGTACCGTGCCACCTGTGTTGTTGGGCAGTTTCCCGAGGTGTGCGCGCGTTGCTCCCCAGGTTTGGCGCTGACGTGCTCGTCCACGCTCCGCCCGCTGCGCTTTGTCACTCCTCGTTCCTCCCTGAGTTGAGCCCAGTGTCTTCGTAAGGTTGGCGCAGCGCCCGCCAATTCTAGACCCTTGTCCCCTGTCCCCCTGTCGTCGAAAGTAATCCAACACACTCCGACGGCCGCTGGGTGGGCCAACGAGCCAGCGGCTGGGGTGTTTAGCAGCCCCGGTCGGTCGAGTGCATTATTACCTTCTCATTACCACGCTTCTGTCCGTCCCATGGACAACCTTAAGGCCGAGCGTCCGTTTGAACCTGCCCTCTGACGTGAACAGATATAATGGCTTAGAGTCCACACACAGGTCACGCCATATTTAGGTGTCCAACTCCCGCCAACATCTTCTTTGTTCCAAACATTGATGCCCTTGAGAGTTACCATCACCACACCACACTTGACTGTATCCACGTCCCCAAATTGGTGTATATTGATTGCGACACTTTACCTTGCTGCCACCATCACATGTCTTCGCAACGATCCAATTCCATGGAGGCTTCACAAGATAATATTCGCAAGCGGGTGTGCAAGGCGTGCGACCGATGTCGCCTAAAGAAATCAAAGGTATGGTTTCGCCAGTAGTAGCTTGGGTCTATCTGACTGTTTGGTAGTGTGACGGCGCCAGCCCCTGTAGTCGGTGCAAGGCAGACAATGCTATTTGCGTCTTCGGGGAGAGGAAGAAGTCGCAAGACAAAGTTTATCCCAAAGGGTAAGCTAAGTTCTGGTGATGCTTTTCGCACAGCTGCTGACAAGCTTAGCTACGTCGAAATGCTTGAACAACAACAATCGCAGCTTGTCGCTGGCCTACGAGAGCTTTATACAAGGTTACAACAAGGCCAAGGTTGGCCTGGTGCGCCCTTGCGCGAGGTCCAGGGCGGTCACCCACTGACGCACGATATCCTCGAGAGGCTTGACTTGCTCCACACCTCCACCGACAGCGGTAGCAATTACGGTGGTTTCGAGGAAGATTGCAACCGCATGCAACAAAAGCTCCTTGAACGAGGCGCACCCTACACCCGCCGAAGAGGATCACTGAGCTCTGATTCTGAGCACGATCATATCTCATCCACCTCGTCGTATGGTGGTACGCCAACGACAAAAACGAGGCCCTTCCCCGACCCCTTTGCTCGACATAATGCTCCACCGACGCCGCCAATGAACAGTCCGTTCCCTCGCCAGTCCCAAATTGTGTCACCTGTCAAGCAAGAAACGCCGATACTGTCGAATGGCTTTATGAATGCTGGCGGTTTGGACCCTTCGACGCTGTCGCGATCAACCTGGCAGACCGATACTATGATCATGGACGAGCCGCTTGACTTCGGCAAACCCATGTACTTCGACACCTACGGAAACTTCGACCAATCCGCAATGATGCTAGACCCGATCGTCGTAAATGACCCCGCAATGCCCGACTGGAATACACCGAACGACTTGGACTTCAGCAGTTTCATACATAATCAGGTGGGGGCTTGATTGGTGTCGGTGCAACATTCCGACCTTCTGTTGGCTTCCATCATGCGTTCAAGCGATTGAGGGATAGATCCGCAACGGTTTCCGGATCTGGGTTTTTGGGTCATCGGCGTCAACGAAGGATCATTGGGGTAGAACTATATGAGGCAATCTCTGGCGAAAGGTTCGCGAAGATGCTGCGGAAGGCAGTATATGGTTCACTATGACGTGGGCGATTTTGCCCGGTCTGAGCCTCGGAGGTTGATTTTGCAGATATGTGCGCCACTCTGGAGGATCGGAGTATGGAGTTTTGAGATTGAAAGTGAATATTCGACAACATCGCCGATGACGGATAACTGTATCATAGTAATCATATTGTACATTCTCAGAGTTTGCGACACTGTGGTTTCATTGCTGCACGTTCGATGACGGTCTGAAACGAAATGTGTGGGGGACGCAAAAGCTGCTTACCAAAATGGTACTAGTCAGACAGGCACGTGTCGCGGATGTTTCCGAATCGTGTCCTGGCCCGAGCGTTCCTATCCGCCTCGCTCTCACAACTGCTCTATGCAGCGCAACGGCAGAGCGAGCTCATTACAGATGGAAGAATTGATGAGTACCCCACGCTCAAAGAGGGTCCACGTGTCGACACTAAGCGCAGTAATTAACCTAGCATCGCCTGATTAGGCTAATCAACCCTTGGAATCTTTGAATGGTCCCGCACTCGTGATTCCAACTCTTCTGCACGAGCCCCAGCGCCTCCCCACCCCTCTCACGACACGGGACTTCGCACACACAGAAAAGAAAGCTAAACCGAAGCACATTGTCATCTGCAACAGGCCGTTGTGCAGAATAACGAGTGTGAGTTCCCTTATTGGTTGTATTATTCCCCACATTGCGACGACCTTGCACGCTCCACTAGCAAAATTGTCAGTTGAGACTGCGAAGGGATAGAGTATGATAGAATGACGCATGAGAGATATTCGATGCTGCAAATCTAATGGCGCATGCAGAACCCTTTTCCCAGGAGAAACGCTTGGAACGCACTGCCGGTTCAATTGAATCGTCATCAATACCTGCACTATGTCCGCGGATAAGGCTTTCACCTTCCTCCCGCTGGGGGCCATTATCCAAGAGTTCAAAGTCGGTGGGAAAAACATCGTGCAGGGATTTCCTACCGCGGACCATTACAAATCCTACAATGCGCCGTATTTTGGAGAAACCATTGGTAGGATCGCTAATCGTACGGCGAATGGCAAATTCGAGCTGAACCAGAAAACGTACCAGTTGCCTATCAACAACGGTCCGAACTCCCTACATGGGGGCAATTTGGGCTGGGGTAAGCGGGAGTTTGAGGGTCCCATTGATGTCGAGCGAGACGGGAAGCAGGCCGCTCTTTTCAAATATCTCAGCAAGGACGGAGAAGAGGGATATCCTGGCACCGTTGAAGTCCGCGTCTGGTATGTGCAAGAGAAGCAACAGGAGAATGGCGTGCATAAAGAGGTTCTGCACATCGAATTCGAAGCGGAACTTGTAGGTGACGATGCTCCCGCAACGGCGATCAACATGACGAACCACAGGTGAGAACATTGGAACGCACAACTGGAATTTATACTAAAGGTGTGTTTAGTTACTTCAATCTTGCTTCCTCTCCTTCTATCGCGGGTACTGAGGTCACCTTGATCACGAACAAATACCAAGTGGTCGACGACGGTGGCATTCCCACAGGCCCAATTGAAGAGTATCCCGGCGTCAAGCCCAACATTGCCTTCACACTAGGTGAAAAAGACCCGGATATTGATGATTGCTTTATTGCCAATTCCGATCCAACCAGTGTGCCCATTGACACGCGCAGTTCACCTCTGCAGACTGTGGCATCCTTCTACCACCCAGAGTCGAAGGTTCATCTCGAAATATCTACAACGGAGCCTGCTTTCCAGTTCTATACTGGAAAATATATCGACGTCCCAGCCGTGGATGGCCTACCAGCACGTGGTGCCCGCTCTGGCTTCTGCGTTGAGCCAAGTCGCTATGTCAACGCCATAAATGTGCCTGAGTGCAGAAATATGACGATCCTGAAAAAGGGTGAGAAGTACGGAAGCAAAATCGTTTACCGGGGATGGCAAGCATAGGCGATCTTCTTTCGGGTTTTCCTGCACGTCACACAGGAATATGAACGGACAGACAAACTCAAAGATATAGTCACAATGTCATAAAGTAGGATCTCTCAGCATTACACGTCCATTCTTTCATCTTTCAAGCTCCGATATATGAGGTGCTGTAGTCCTTGGACTTCAAACCTTTACTAAAGTCTCCTAGTCCGCGTGCATCGAAGTTTTAGTCAGGCGCCAATGCTACAAAGACAGCACCGTACTGACGCTAAGCTAATCGGCCCTGTTGCTACCAATTACATTTCAAGCCTGCTAAGCCGGAATAACAGTGTATCCGGACCCGCTCATGTTTCTACTTCAAATACTCGACTCGGCTTTGTCTCCTTTCTTCGGCTCCCGCTCTATCAGTGGTCTGGACAGTTTCTAAGCTATCACCGACTGGTTGTAGATCCGTTGAGATGCCCTGCACGCATCACCCCAGCCTCCGCTTCCGCGTACCAAAGCTTTGGTTTGGTTGCACTTTGTCCCGAGTTGCCCTGTGGTCTCAACTCCACATTTGTCGACATCATTATGGTCGATGTCTCATGCACAATGGACCACACACCCTAGAATAAGAGGAATTCTCAATAATCTCTCGCTTGGGATAGCCTTCGCAGTTTAAGCATCGACTCTCACTACTGCTTAGTTTCCGCGTTCCACTGTCTATCCGGTGGACTGGGGACTGCAGAAGAACGCCCGACGCGATTCGGACATTGTTCTTCATTCTTATGATCCACTTAATGTTCGCGAACCATATCCTCTGGCACGGCTTCCCCATAGAGAGAGTGTTAGGTTTCGTGGTCCACATTGTTCCAGACCTTGGAACAATCTTTACCACGTGCTCTATGGCTATCATTCATATGTACCTCGTTTGGAAACCCGCAGATGTGTCGTCACAGTGCAGCAAATTCTCGCACAACAATCAACACTCGCTGCCTAAAAATCCAGTTTGTACAAAATAGATCGTGCGCCATAAGCATAGTGTGGCTGTAGAAGAGAGTCCACATCGCACTAACTCACGATTCAACGCAGCGGATTTTGGGCTGCAAAAGCAGCTATCACAAGAGTGGAAATTTTGTAGTTTGTAACCAGATCGAACAAAGCTAGCGCTACCGTGGTTCGCATTATCGAAGTTTCGACAACGTGTTCGATGAGGAGAAAACTCGGGGCCATAATTTGCGCAATATGTATCTACTGGTCACTGAACTAGATTTGGTTTTGATACTATCTTGGTCGTGAATGTTACTATCAGCTAATGGAAGATGCCGCTCCGCATCCCCGTTCGCCAAACCATCAGTATCATCACAAATTTTTACTCTGTTGAGCTCGTACGAACTCCAGTTAGACCATGCGAACAAGATCATCGTCTCTTCGGCTAATTTGTACGATGTTCGCCGGTCCCACTTAACTAGCAACAACTTACCTGCAGAAGGTGGAACCTCGCAGCCAAGTTCGGATAGACGTTGGGCGTCGCAACTACGGCTTGAACAGTCATCTCGGCCCGCTTCCGATGCTCCTGTGACAGGAGCGATTATCCGCACATGGGCAGGGGAGCCAAGATTTTACTGAGCAAAATCTACTTTGTTGAACTTTACAGCAAGAGTGTCCGGGGATGTCGTGCGTAGAAATGCTCACAAAGCTCTCTGTAATCAGTACGCACATACTGAGTGCCGCATATTGAGTGCCTTACGATCAGTGCTTCGAGAGCTAAACGTCATACCAGTGTTGTGTAAGGCTTCGGTATCAGAGCATCAATCATATCAGATGCATAGTCACACTCTCTAACCCGTACCCTCTCGCTACCAAACTTTGGTGCAAGACTAAGCTGCTTCAACGCCCCTCTCCAAACACCCCATAGCCGTAATTTTCCCACTTCTCACTCTCTCCTCCCAGATAGTCTACCATTAAGGATCGCATCGCCAGATGCAGCTACACGAGCGCTATGACCAACAGTACTCCCATGCCAATCGTGGCCGAGGTACGATGGCATGCATGTAGATCATGCTTCAAGTCCAAGATATTGGTGGCGTGAGCCTGACTAAACAAACTATTCATCGAGCGGGTTTAGTCAGTGGGTCGCGGGAGCTTAACCAGCGCGCCGGCTGCAACGTTGGGTCGCGCAGGCAAGTTTTTACATCGCGATTGCGCGCGCCAGTTCTCCGAAGACCCAGCGCTCCCATTCATGGACAGGATATCGCTATGGCGGACGCTCCGCCGGTGAGGACCACTTTCTGGTACGCGAAGGAATATGTTGGTCAGCGAGTCGCATGAAAGTGTGGGGACTCTGCGACGCTTTGCCGCTGCGCGGTCGCAACACGTTGATTACGGAGAAAAAGCTGAAGTTTGTTCAGAGGGGGCTGGGAGGGCAGAATTCGGCCGCTGCGATGGAAAAAGTTGGACGTGGGCAACGAGGCTGACATTTCCCGATGCGGAGGTGTGGTGCTACTGTCGATCCTGCCGATCGGCACAGGGGTTGGTAGGGCTCGCTTAAGGCGTCATTGGTCTCGTGTCGAGCGCACGCTATGTATGACGCATAGCGAGACGTGTAGAATCGTGAGGCAGGCTGTAGACACTGGGTATGCGGGTTAGGAAAAATTTGCGAGTATCAGTCGGACACGCGTGTGCGGGGGTGCTTTACTTGCTTTTCTCTGAGTCGATGAGGTGTGGCGATAAGAAAGATGGATGTGGTTTGTCGCCTAGAGATTGCTGTACGACTCCTGCATGTTCATGATGTTCATATACATTGTATGACTGATTCATGTGGGTATCTAGAGCCAGAAGCCTCCCGCTATCGTGCGCGCACCAAAACTCCGGTCAAAAAGCAACCAGAGACCCCGAGTCGACGAGGTCGTATATAAACAAAATCGGCCTCATCCCTCTACCAGCCATTCTCGGCCAAAAAAGCAAAGTCTACCCTGCCCGTCATGTTGATCCAACGTTGTGAGAACAGTTGCGTTCGGTACGATCCGTCTTGCTGAACAATTCCATACCCAAAGCTCGGTGAAAGGCTAATGACGATCGTGGAAACGTTCAGCCCGCAAGGTACAGTGAATGCGCTTTTGGATGAATGCGACACTGTATGCAAATGTTGCCATATGCCGTAAACAGCATGTTGTACAAAAGATCAAAATAAATCTTCATTGTCCACATCGTCCACATCGTCAATCCAGCGGTCCTGTTCCGTGTAGTCTTCCACATCGCTATCTGCTTCCGTATCGCTTGGTGCTTCCGTGTTGCTGGATGCTTCCGTATAGCTCGGCTCCTCGTCAATGTCATGAGACGTATTCTCCGCGTAATTCAATGTATCCCCGACAGCTGCAGAATCTGTCGGTTTCTTCGCGCTTTCGACCGGCTTCTTGCCAGTATCTCCGGGCTTCGTCTGCGGGAGCTTGTCGATATGACACCCAAAGTGAGGAATTGCATCGAGAGGCTGCTTCTTGAACATGAAACATATCTTATCAACCCGGAATGCATCTTGACCAGCGTTGGCAGATGCTTCAGCGAGCTTCCTGTGCACTAGGAAAGCGAGAGCTTCGTATGGGGTCAGGTGGCCCAGCTCCTCCTTATTGGGATGCACGATAGGAGCTGGAGTGTAGTGAAACACAAGAATCAAAGCGCGTAAATGGTGCAACTTTACGACAATGTGTGCAAACGTGTCCAGTTTGGTTTCAGCGGCGTCCCAAAGGCAGCCCGGTCTGAGTATCTCGGTGACTTCCCAGCACGGAAAGCCGTAGTCAGGTCTGGATTGTCTTGAACAATCTGGGACAGCCATTCAGCCTTCACATTCTTCCCGGATAGGTCTTGCACGTAGTGACGGAGTCCCTTGTGCCTATGCAGAGCATGGTGAGGTATGTTCCATGACTTCCAGGTCGCAAGTTTGCAGGTCACCAAACTGTCCCAACTACCCACGAATTGGACAATGTTGCCTGGAACATTGGGGTTCTACCATTCGATTTGTCCGCGTAGATCGATGATAAGAGCTTTGATACCGGTTCCGTGAGGTGAGCCTGCGATGCTGGAGAACAAGTCCGGTAATGAGGTACAGTTTAGCACAACCGGACATTCCACACAGGACCAGTCCACTGACTGGAAGTGTTGTAGCTGCAAGGTGGAAAAGTCGACATCTTTAAACTGGATGCGGTAGAGATTCTTTGCGGCCTTTGTGGGGCTGCCGAGTCCCAGGTCTTCGAATGGATTGGAGGTGAAGGGTCCCAGAACATCCTTCTTTCTAATTCCTTGAATGACCAAGTCCCCTTTCCATTCGCTTGAATGTGCGTATGGCCGAAGCAGACGCTGAACAACCTAGTTTGGAGGACCATTGGCAGGCAGGCTCCCGAATGTCGGATGACCGACGAAATCCAACATGAACGATTTACGCGCGACCGAGGATGAGCGCTTGGATGAATCACCAACTGATATGAAAGTCACCCTAGTCATCATTCTGGCCAGGCCGCCCCCATACTTAAGGGCATCTAGAGGACGTATTCTAGGGAGCTAGATTTCCTTCAAGTGTTTGCGGAACGACGTATGCCTGCTCGAAAGCAACAGTGTGTTCAGTGATACGCAGTTCGGTTCTAAAAAGCAAGACTTTGGTAGGTATAGCCCCTCTGGAGAGAGATCGCGCAAGATTGGGACTAATATGTGTTGGGAACCATGGCGTCGACCGATTTTGTCCATCGCTTGATCTTTGGGACCAATCCTCTGAGAGTACCTTCTGGGCGATGCTTGACGAAATCAATCTTATTGAAGTCAAGGACTAATTGCCTGTAGAGGTATTGCACGCCGTAGTGGTACAGACACCCGTTCGTTCGCATAAGGTTGCTAGCCGTCGATTTGTCATACTGTACTCTTGTTAGTGGGTATACAAGCCTATGCAATTAACAGTTATGCTGTCAACTTGCCTTGACCATGATCCCCATCAGGCTAATGATGTCCGCCGGCCGTTACCCCAGGTAGTCATTAGGCAGAGGTTCCTTTCGCTTGCGATTGGAGGACGCCATCTTTACGGCTTCTCTTTCCTTCGGGCTAAGATCTCTCTATTGTGTGTGAGTAGGTTTCGGCGAGAGGGTGGATGTACTTGCGCTCAACTCTGGATCATTGTGAAAGAGTGCCGGCGGAACGAGGTATGGCGCGATCGGAGGGGCACTTCCAGCGGTGCGTCTGGGCTTCTTCACTTCACTCTGAGGTATAGAGTCCCCGAACTTCCATGCTATGAGCTGGTTAGCTTTCCGAAGCGCACGGTGGGTAGGCGAAGGTCGCGCCGACCGTTAAGAGCTAGAAGGCGCATTGACCGGCAACTAACAGCTTAAGCGAGTTTCGATTTGGTATAGTGCGCATTGATCCTGTCATTGCATCCTTCTGGGAGTGAACATACTACCTCACGTGATTGGCGCGGAACCTTGGGCGTACGAGAGCGCGCGCCCACACATATAAATACCACGCCGTCCCCAATCCCTCTGCCCTCTTCACCACTTTCGCACCTTGCCTCGATCACCTTATGTTCACGAACTGTTATACTCTCTATCCTTCTCTATCCCACCTCTATACTTTTTTCACTCTTTACTGCCTCGACACTGGTCTGGCTTTGGGTTGTCTGGGAGGAGCGATGGCTTGAGCCTCGGGCAATCCGTCGACCGCTTGTATCCCGATACAAGCCGCTCGTCTCCGTATTTCCTCGTGTTTATGGGCGATGAGTGGGACAGTGTTGAAGCATCGATCGGACAGGTCAGCTATACACCCCTCGGAACTGTCGGGGTGCGGTACGTCTGTGAGGTTATTATGGGTTAGTCCAGAAAGCCCAGGCAAGTCGTTGACCGCTTGAACACTGGTTTAAGTTGATTGTCTCTGTAGGCGGCATTGCGTCCCTACTGTAGACGATGATCACGACCAGTTACGACGCGTTCAGTATGCTGTCCTTCCGCTTCCCCTCAATCAGCTTTGTGAAAGTGCTGCCAGACAGTTCGATCGGACAGGTCAGTGTTCACAGACGGCAGTTACGATCACGACGAGATTGACGTGGCGAGCGGGAAAATCCTGTACCAGGTATGTATGTGCTCCTTCCCTGCTTATCGTTTGTATCATTAAACTGTGCTACCTCTAGGATGATATCCTTCAAGTCTGCGCTAGTCGAAGCCGGCGCTGGAGCTTTCTTTGGGGCCCCAGGAAGTTCACGCTGTAAACAATTTTTGGACTGCTGCATCCTTTTCCACTGAGCTCTCTGCCGTGTCGCAGTAGCTCGAGGGAGATCACGTACACGTACAGCGGCAACTGTGGAAGGAAGTCCCGGAAAACACATTGCATGAGCTACGACACATGCGACATATTGATAGGCACCCCAAAGCAACGGATATGGAAAAACGGGACAAGGCCATTGTGCGAGCAATTTACTCAATAGTAGCGACCCAATAAACTTCAACGAAACGACGTCCACAACCAATTGCCGAGCAGTCGCGGCATTCGTGTTTAACAGACGCCCGCCAACTATCCCGCGAACACTGAACAGCCTCATGCCCGTCCGTCGCCGTACAACTATCTTCTCACCCGATATGCGCTCTGGCTTGCCAGTACACATGTATCTGCTTCCCGCGCGGAACCTACCCACCACTTCGCACTATGTCTTCCGCGCAGCGCACTCGTGACCTCTAGGCTGCCTCTCGTCGTCTCCCGACTCAAGCACTCGCCCAACGATCGATCGCGTACGCATACTTCCACGGTCCGAATAACCGGCAAGACAGCCGCTATACCGCCCCACGGTAGCTCTACATTCGTTTGATGTACAAGTCTAGAATGAAGAAGAAGCTCCAGGGTCGACAAATACCGCACAAGGCGTCCGCAGGCGAGGCCGTTGTGTATTATCGTGCTCGTGTGTCTTTGCGCCTGTATAGCGTCAACCGAAGTGTCGCTTTCCGATTCACGGGTCATCCAGAGTCCGCTTCGCTGCAAGCCCGCTGGGGTGTATCGCGTAGTCATCGAACAGCGATGACAGAGGGAAGAAAGGAGCGCCTCCGGAGAGAACGGGGGGCAACGCGTAGGTGCTTTGAATTCTCGGCTGGTGGAGTGCATGGTAGACGGGACAGAAGCAGCGGTGCAATCCCTCCTCTTCCTCACATGGCCTCTTTATCTCGGATATACATCACGACCTTTCCTACCGGATACTTCGCCATAGAGCACTTATTGCTTACGTATGTTCCTTTCTTCATGGGTATACTGGCCCTCCGTCCAACAACAATCCATCTTGCATGCGCAAACCTGAAGTCCCGTATCTAAATGTATATAGAGGCTCTGTTCATCTTGGCTTTAGAACACCGCCCCTCCAATGATGAACACTCTCTCTTCCTCCCTCCTTACCCACTGTACGACCTGATTCGCCGCCATCGCCAGCGCCTGCCTACTCGTCTGCCCCGGCGCCACAGCATACAACTCAAACAGTGGCGTATTCCACGCCAAACTGATATAACTCAAACTCATCGCATAGTGAATCTTCAAGCTCGTCGGCTTATTATGGAGGTGTGCATGCAACAGCGCATACAGAGACATCAACCTGCGCGCACAAGATTAGCGATCGAGATTTGCAGATCGGCATCGAGATGTAAAAAGAACATTTGTAAACACGTGGAAACGAAGGTGAAAGGAACCTCGGCAACATACCGTCTCCGCTCCACCGCACCCGGGAAGTGCTGCGCAAGCGTGGGCATGCAAAACTGGACATTGCCCCTGCTCTTGTACAAGAAATGGCGCAGCACGGTGCCGGGCACGATGTCAGTGCACTTCGGGCGACCCTCGCGGACGGCTGTGCGTATAGAATTGATACCGCCGTTTCGCTGCAATTGCTGTGTAATGCACGAACGCGTTAGCCAGCGCACGTCAAACGCAAAAATGTACAGGGATGCAGAAAAAGCGAAATCAAGTCGTATGATGGGGATTTGCGAAAAATGGGTAGGAGCCGTATGGCCCGTATGGCCCGTATGGCAGCGCGTTTCCCGTGTCGTGGGTCCTAACGGAGCGGAGGGTCGGAGAACGGAGTGACAGGATGCCGATTCGGAACAGGGGACGGAAGGGACCGAATAAACGGCGCATGATAAAAAAAAACAAGGATGCGGGACAAGGAGAAAAGGTTACGCGTCGAGATAGCTGATCCTTGCGTTCGGGATTGGGATGAATTCCGCGCGGGAGTGGGGACGGTGGTGGATCAGGAAAGACATCGATACGTACCTCGACCAGCTCATCCCTCATCCCTCTCATCTCGAAGAACCCCTCCTTCTCCGCACTAATCAGTAATACGGCGACCTCGTCTTGATCGCCGTCTTTACTCTTCGGTCGCTCCTGCATCTGCTCGCTCGGATGCTCTAGGTTCAGAAAGCTTACGTACATGTACAAGTACCCAGTGTTGTTGAATCCTGGTAAACACAAGGGTATCCAGTTTTCTCCACCGCCAGCTTTTACGCTGCCAGCCTCGAACAACATGTTGAAGATGAGCTGTAAGTCTCCGGGATGAAGAGAGTGCTTTTTCGGCCGCACGACGGACACGAGCTTTCCAGAAGCGACGATCAGACCATAGAGGAGATTCGGTGAGCGCGTTTTTAGGAGAGTGTCGTTGATGGTCTGTCTGTGAGACTTTCGTAGCTTGAGGCATTCAAGGGCCCCGAGGAGTGTAGATGGCGAGCCGCGGGTGAAGCCATCTGCGAGAGCTGAAAGGAGTGTTTCTGTTCCTTGCAAAGGTCGCCGTAAGTCGTAGTTTGCACGGGCGGCAAACATGCGCTGCATAGAAGGTAGTGTGAGGGTCGAGAGGATCTGCATATATAGCGCGTCAAGCTGACTGCGGAGCTGTGCATCGCTCTCTGGGAACCGTGTTATGGCGACCAGATTCAGCGGACCTTTGGACATCACCACGAAGCGCACATCACCGGCTGTGAAGCCTCGCAACGTGTCGTTCGTAGACTGGTAAAAGGAGATGATGGTCTGTACAACACCGATGTAGTTGGTGATCAGCTGATCGTTTCCGTGTCGACTGTAGATGGGTTTGCCCGCACTCGACAAGATGAGAAAGTGTTTCAATTTGGCGCGCCATGCTTTCATGGTGGGAACTACATATGCTATCAGCGCAAGCCCCGCCATCTAGATATAGGGACATGTGCCGCTGACCTTCATTCGACCCATCTACCGCCATCTCCTCAATCTCGTCGAACTCTGTAGCGAAGGCTTTTTCAAAAACGGGATCGGGCGCAAACATGCTCTCCGCGTCGTGAGGGTAGTGCCCTAGGGACTCGAGAAGCGGCTTCTCGTGGTCGCCCATGCCCTCGCCTAACATGCTCTCCGCATCCAACCCAGCGTCTGACACGGGTATCACGCTCTGTATGCTTGCAATGTCCTCTGTATCGCTGGTGTTTCGTGACGAGCCTATATTCAGGCCGAAATAGGAGCGCGCCTTGGATGCCCGCGGCGGGCTCTGTGATCGCGATTCGTTCTGGTGGTTCGCTGAGTCGGCGAAGGAGAGCTGTGTCGTCGGATGGGCTACCAAGCGCGGCCTGCCCGGCGCTACAGAATGCGAAGTAGGAGGACGCGAGTCCAGAAGGCCCAGGTTCGGTCGCGGAGGCAGTGGCGGGGGTGTTCCTTCTCTTGACACTGCGGATGCGAGCGACAAGCCCGATGTAGACGTCTGCCTCGATAAGCTATTTATTATGTTTATTGTCGGGTTCGCAAAGTCTTGCTGCTCGACATGGTCGTTCTTCTGGGCCGCTGGCGAGCTTGGGGCGTTCGACTGGGAGGTTTCCGAAGGCGCGTCCGACTGCGCAGGCTCTGCGGGAGGAGGCTCAGTCATATTGGGAGTGTCATCGAGCGTGTATGATTTCGTATGCGGTATGCGGCGTCGAGCGAGTCAAAGCAAGCGCTGTTTTTGCGACATGGTGGAAATGCCAAAGCGCGGCCCTGGAGGAGATCGTGACGTGGCGTGCATCTGAGATCCACCTATGACCAATCACATCGTTTCGCACTCCCGAACCGGTGGAGCTCCCAAAGGGACTTCACCACCTCAACGGTGCAGTTGAAGCTCTCGTAGCAGTTGTTCTCATCCGATCATTCCTCCGATGTTTTATGAAGCCGCACAACGCCGTGCTCACTTGGTGGTTAGGGCCGTCCCGGGCACTAGACATCACCATCGGGCTGTGAGGGTTTCTATACCACTTATTACTCTTGCGCAGGTGTTCTTGCGACTGTGCATGGCACAAATGTTAGACAATGGAAGGTCGCATTACTCTACCGCTTAAATCACGTCGATTTCAAAGAGGTCTCGATCGCAGAAATTACGTCGAGCATTGTTGCATCATTCTACGTCACCCTGACCCATCAACATATCCGTATCGACGTGTTCACAATCCACCTTCCCACATACACTATAAGTCTCTCTTAGAGCCTTTCCTGTTTCATCACTGCAAATCCATTGTATTTCCCCATATCTTCCTCATCCCACAGATTCCCCGGTCACCGTGAACAACTACATTCAACATCCGAACAGTCATCTTCCATCATATCACAATGCCCTCCGCAATCGTCACAGGTGCAACCGGCATCCTCGGCCGCGAAATCGTCTTCGAGCTCAGCAAACACGCCCCACAATGGCCGACCATCCACGCCCTCTCGCGCAGTAAAAAAGAAGACTACCCCTCCAACGTCATACACTCTCACATCGACCTCACCTCCAGCGCCGACGGCATGGCCGCCGACCTTGCCAAAGTTCGTGGCGAATACGTCTTCTTCGCGGCCTACCTGCAGAAAGACTCTGAGCAGGAGAACTGGGACGTCAATGGCGCCATGCTCTCCAACTTCCTCGAGGTACTCACCAAGACCGGCGCCATCGAACGGGTGAAAAGGATAATCCTCGTTACAGGTGCAAAACAGTACGGCGTGCACCTCGGCGCGCCCAAGAACCCTATGCACGAAGATGCCCCCTGGCTCACAGGCTCCCAGTGGCCGCCAAACTTCTACTACAACCAGCAGAACATCCTGCACGACTTCTGCTCCCAGCACGGAAAAGAGTGGACGGTCACGTACCCGAATGATGTTATCGGGTTTGCGCGGGGCAACTTCATGAACCTCTCCACGGCGCTTGCGCTGTATGCGCTGGTCGAGAAGGAGATGGGACGTGGTGATGAGCTCGTGTTCCCCGGTAGCCCGGCTTTCTACACGGGCTTCGATAGCTTCACTTGCTCGAAGCTGCACGCGCGGTTCTGCGCATGGGTCGCGCTGGAGCCGCGCGCTGCCAACGAAGCCTTCAACGTGGTCAACGGGGACGTGGAGAGCTGGCAGAACTTGTGGCCGTGAGTAGCGTCCTACTTCGGCGGCAAGGTAAATCCCGAGCAGTTTGCGCCTGCGGAGGTTATAGGGAAGGGCAAGCAGGGCGATGAAGACGGTGAAGGGACGATCACGTGGATGGCGAGTAAGCTGGGGCTCAAACAGAGCATTATGCCCGGCGGGCAGGCGTCGGTGTCGGATCTGGCGGAGAAGCCGCCGGTCGAAGTGCAGGCGGATGAGCTTGGGCTGAGGGGCCATGAAGTTACGCGCCAGAGCAAGGTAGAGCAACAGGTCGATCTGGTAAATTGGTCGCAGCGGGACGATGTCAAGGCCGCGTGGGAGAGACTCGCCGACAGGGAGAAGCTGGATAAGTCGGCGTTCGAGAAGGCGACGTGGGGCTTCTTGGGTTTCGTCTTGGGGCGGAATTTCGATTTGGTCATTAGCATGAGTAAGGCGAGGAAGTACGGGTGGACCGGGTATCAAGATACATGGGATAGCTTTGAGAGCGTCTTCGAAGACTTAGAGGCGAGCGGAGTGCTGCCCAAGAAGTCGTAGATGGTCAATCTGAGAGGTGGAGGATATCAAGCACTAAGCGCAACTGGATGTTTGAGTTCTAAGCAATGGACGGCTTAATGACATGGCTAGGCAATTCTTTCTATGAAGTTCCTCAACCATGCCATGTGAGTTCCCTGGAGTCACCAACCACTACGTGCCGAAGAAGTCATCCCAATTATACCGCACTGCGAGGCCCTCCAAAATATCGGGAATATCCTCGAAGACGTCAGAACTGACCCTTGGCTGGGAAAAGACCTTTTCATCAAGGCTCTGCTTCCCGCCGTTGTTACCGTGTGGTCTACTTGGGGAAGGTCCAACCTTGGCAGGCATGGGAAGATCGGCGAAGCCGTTCAAACTTTGCTCAATGCTAGACATGCTCTCAGTCATGAGAGAATCAGAGCTCATGGACAGTCCGGGAGGTGCTCCTCCGAATGTGGGATCCGTTGTCGACTCGGATAGGAACCAGTCGTTGCTGAAATTCTGAGTGGTGTCCGTGGAGGGTCCTGAGAATGAGGTTGTGGAAGATCGATAAGCGGGTTGCTGAGCTTGGTAACCGAACGTGGTGTCGTGTCGGTTGGTGGACGGCTCGGGGCTTTTGGAGGTGTTAACACTGGTTGGCAATACCTCGGATAGTTGGTCGCACCGGGATAGTTCGCTGACAAGGGCTGGCAACTCTTCGTGAAGGGCAGACGATGACGCTGATGGTAACTGATCCTGTCCTGTGGCTCCGTTCAGTTTACGCCTGCAGATTCTGACTATCTCAGGACCCATGACTGCGCCAAGTTCGCCTATTAGCACTTGCTCTAACTCGCACATGAGGAACGATCGTTCATCTGTACGCTTCTGTTAAATCGCCCCGTTGTAATGTTGCCCTCTGAACTTACAGGGAGACGGAACCGAACCAGTCGGCCCAAATATGGTTCGATAGAGATGTGTGTACTTTTCCTCGACGCTTTTGAGTCCCAAGCCGCACCCTCTTGCTCCGTCAATGATCTCCCATTGCTCCGAGCTGATACGATCATCTTGAGGCTCAGGCAGAACCTCACAACGCTGACCGCTCCTTAAATGCTCTTTCAACACGGCCTTCGAAGACATCTCAGCCTGGCAGCGCTGACATCTGAACGGTTGAGTGTGTACGCGTTTGAGATGGTACCTCAACCGACCCATGTCTTCGAAACCCATGCCGCTGCTGCAAGCTTGGTACGCGCCATATTTCGCAGGATCCTTGAGGTAAAAGGGGCATCGGATTCGCTTTCGCGGTATTTTGATATCTGGGCGTTTGCGCTTCTTGTCCCTGTCTTCGTCTTCGTCACTGCTGCTTCCATCTGGGTCGTTGCCATTGTCGTCTGGGGAAAGCCGTTTGCCGGACGGACGGTTCCTCTTCTGATGGGATTTCCTTGAACCATGGTCCTGCAGTCTTATAGAGTCATATTTTATGCTTGAAGACTGCTTGTTTCCGTCCGGACTATGACACTCCGTCGCTGTGACTATTGCGGGCTTCTGATCATTCTCCCGAGAGGCTCCTTCTGAATAAGCCTGAAGATTAGATTTGAAGAACGTCTGAAGAATCTTGAACTCTCCTTTTTCGACCTCGACTTGTTCGGGATCGTTGTCCACCTCACCCAGCTCTTCATGCTTTGGCGGCTGAGTTGGGAGCTTATCGCTCGAACCGAGCTCGCATCGTTCCAGATCTGTGACCAACCTTGACAAAGTGTTTTCTTCATCGAGATCACCAGTGGTACTGACATCAGTTTCTGAGGATGTTCCAGGAAAAATCTCGGACTGGGCATCGCTACCGAGGTACCCGGAAGACGTGTCGCTTGCTTCCGACGTAGCTCTAGCCCTTGGCGCGCTGTTCGTAGGTATAGGAGACGACAATGCAGGACCCAGTTTCTGAGTCCCGAGCTTTCCCGGATATTCTTCGAGGGTATCAACTGCTTTCACAGATTCCTTCGACTTTCTAACCGTCGTCGCATCCTTGATGTGCGGCCTTTCAGGTGCTGTATGGTTCAGCACCTGGACTAAGGGGTCGTCATGTAGGGCGATTCTTTCTTCGCCTGAAGATGGAACAGACGCGCCAAGAACAGACGCGCCTAGAACAGACGCGCCTAAAACAGACGCACTTTCTTTCAAAGTGTTTTCGACCGTTTGCAACGTAAAATTGCTGTGGATGCTGCATGAATATCCCACAAGAACCGTCTTCTCCCCCACAACATGGCCGCGTTGTCCGTGCGCCGCGCAGGGATCTATCGTATGTTTGTAATACAGGCAACGGCAGAAGCTATAGCGTTCGACGACTTGATAGCACATGCTGCGTGCAGGATGGTGACGAAAACAGCGGCAGGGGAAAATGAGAGCAGGCGAAGAAGTTGCGCAAATTTATTCTGCGGATTCAGCCCTCTCATAAGAAGGATTCGATAGACTTCCGAAATTCGATGTGCAACAACGCAAATGTGCAGTTGTGGCTGTGCAGTCGATCTCGTCAGCTGTCGAATAGTGGACAGGGATTGAATGCAGCCGGCTGAGGCTGAGGGGAAGATGAAGCCCTGGGCCGCAGGCCATTTCTATCATTCTCCATGCGAAAGGGCGAAAGTGTCCTCTTTAAGACAGTAACAGGCGCATACGGAGTACATTCCACTACCTTGCTCGGCCAGCTTCTCGCGCTATAAAGAGCCACATCGCTTCTTTACATAGCGTCGTTGGAAGAGGCTATCGCCAGGTTTCGCAACTGCTAGCGTAGTTTCAACATTTGCTAAAAATGTGAGTGTTGAAATTGAGTGATGAGGTGGCGAGGAGGTTTTGGGTTGACATGTTGACATGTCGAGAAGGTGCACAAGCTGCCCCCGTCTGCAGTATACCTGTTTAAGGGATGAGCCACCTCGCCCATCATCAGGTTTTCTTTCTACTTTCAACAGTCGCAGTACCTGCTCGTGGGCCACAATTTGATGCTTTGTAAGGTTACTGCATCATTCAAATTTATACGAGGCATGAAGTACACTAGTCACGTCGTGTGCAGGAAAGAACCTACCTTAGGGTACTTCTTAGTCGAGCGGGACTACATATCTGCAGTACTCAAGCCCAGTCATCATCTCGGAGATATTTCTGAAGTTCTACATACCCTTGTGAAGCATATGTAGGGATACAAGGCTAGCGTCATGTGGTCATTGATGTTACAAAGGGTAATCTCAATAAAGTCGGCCGTCACGTGCAGCAGGGATTCCTGCAGGGGTAGCAACTTCAAAAGTCGCGCATCTTGATTCCATCTAAAGTATAAGCAAATACACCCAAATAAGATGTTCTAATTATGCTGTAAAGTTGTTCTGGCCACCTGCGTCCTCGCAGAGCTCTGCAACGCGCATAAAGTAGGTAGGATGAAGCTTTTCGGCCATATACTGCCTGAGTGTCTCATCACCTTGCCAGACCTCCTTTATGTACTGTTCTGCAGCCTTTTTGGCCTCCTTAGAACTTGATAGGCATTCATAACTTGCCAAAAAACCTTCTAGACGCCCAAAACAGCGCTCAATTGGGTGTAAGTCAGGTGAATTGGGAGGCTGAGGGCCAAACTTGATTCCTAGAGCTTTAATTTCTGGCTAGCAGTACCGGAGACCTAGTAAGTATAGGCGAACGTTATCTTAAATTAAATAAATAGCTACGCCTAGGTTATTATCGCGTATAGTATAGTAATAAGAAAATAGGTGTTTCTTAAGTATATTCTCTGCGTACTAGATGCCGTTCATGCCCTTCCCTCTATTGTATACAAACTCCTCTATTTTAAAGAACTTTTTAATAGTAAAAGGTTTCTTAATACCTGCGCGGAGAGCTCCACCCTTTTTACTAGTAGCCTTATTAGTAGCTTAGCGTTAACTATTATTATAGGTAATATTATAGTTAATTTCTTATAGTTACTACTCCTTATTAGTGCTAGCGATAGTCGCGCAAGAGCGTTTAACCTTAAAAGCCTCTTTTACTATATTATTTATATAGGAGACGCGTTATATAAGGTCCTTATAGCTTTTATTATTATCCTAAGCCTAAATAACGCAAGGGCGTTAATAAGAGCAAGTAGTATTAGTTAAAGTAGTAGCGTAGATTATAAAACTAAATTTAGGTAGCGTTATAGGTAGTGCGTAGACATTACTATCTTATCTAACTAGTCTTAAAATTCTCTACTTTCCGCCACGTATATTGCTCCTGCTAATAGACTTAGAGGTCTTATTATAGCAGACGAATATAATGCGTAGAAAGTATAGGTTATATTTAGCCTTAAGCCAGGCATAGTACTATAGTCGCTAGTCCTTATTATTACTACTAAGCGCTAGTTTTTTAGGTTATACTTTATAAGTTATTGCGTATAGGTGCTGCTCGTCGCGGTGCTCCCTAGCAATGTTATAGACTATATTCTTACTAAGTGTGATGCTAGCTTCTGCGCAGAGGTCTCTAACAGCGTCATGCACCCGGTAGGTGCTATATACGATGATGTCATGCCGTAGTCTTGCGCTCAGCGTAGAGCCATCGCGTACCTTTACAGGTCTGCCAGGAGGAGACTGCTTGACTGTAGGTGTTGCAGCTAGCAATTCCTGCAGTGAGTCGCCCTTTGCGGCGCCTTTGACGCGTCGAAATGCCTTACCACAGGCGTGGTTAGTTATACCTAAATTAGTGGCGATTTCTGGGAAAGTGAGGTTGTATTTTGTCCTGAGAACGACGATAGTAGCTAGCTGGGCTTCTGAAAGCAATCGAGAGCTTTTTTTTGGCAGGATTTGAAGCCATATTGAGTGAGAAACGTGAGGTTGAAGTGTAGGTGTTGACGCTCTACAGAGCTCTTAGAGGCTCGGAGGCTCGGAGACTCTGTTCCGCTAGTGACGCGCTAGCTTCTTGGCAAGTCACATGACGGCCGACTTTATTGAGATTACCCTTTGTAGGGAAAAGTGACCCCGGGACCTCGGGGCGAGATTATTCACGTGATGTCCCAATCGGGGAAAGCATCAAACACTAAATCAATGGCCAAAACGCCACTCTGTCGAATGCATGCTTCTGGCTATTCGGACGAGCGTCCTGCGAAGCATTCCTAGCAGTGCTAGTGTAAGCAGCCCAGAGATATGTCACATGACGACACTAGTCTCATGAGTCAGCTCTATCTCTAACGTGTTTCACCACTTAGTGAGCCACACCACTTAGTGAGCCACCCCACCAAAATCGCGACGCGTCTTCTTGTAACTCTCGTAATGCCGCCCGCCTAATAAGCCTAGTAGGCTTAAAAAGAAGGTAGACTTGCTCTATTAAAGTATGCGATTTAAAATAAATAGATTTTAAGCTACTAATATACTAGTAAACTTTATTAAGTTAACTAATTAACCCTCCGCTAACGCGTTCTAGGTACTTTACCTTAGGCTACTACTAACGCTTAGAAACGAAAGCTACACCCTATAGAGGAGCGCGCTCTAGTAGATTAGATCCTAGACTTTAACTAACGCGGATTTCTACCCTATATTATTAATATATAGTAAATAGTAAACTATCTACTCGCCGCGCGTGGCTAAGAGCCCCCTCCTTAGCTAGTTAGTAAGAACTAGATGTCGCGCTTTATTAAAGCTTAGCTAAAGCTCTAGATAAAGTAAAATAGGAAATTCTACTCTTAGCGCGTAAAATCTAAGGACCTAGTTATAATTTACGCGTAGTTTAAGCTTGTAAATAAAACGCGTTAGTTATATAGTATCTTTAACTTAGATATCTATAACTTTAATAAGACTAGCTTTATAATAGGGATTGCTATAACCTTAAAAGTTATTATAAGCTTTAAGATAGTTAGCCGCGCAGTTACTATATAGCTAGGTAATTATAAGTAGGTAATAGTAATTAAGTGTATTAACCTGTCTAGCTAGTTAATCCTACTATTTATAATCCTATAAGGAAAGCTCTACTAAGCGAGCTAGTATTAAGGCCTCTTACCTAGCTAGGTTATCGCTGTTAGCGACAACGGCTAGATAACTAATAAGCTTAGCCTTAAGTGGGTAAAGTACTTCTACTAACATATAGAGGCTTGTATAGTAGGGGTCTACTAGCTGCTTATCCTTGACGGCTACGGTAGCCACGCAACGCCTAAGTTTGACTAGTTCTATAGAGAGAGCAAAATTATCACGCTTTATATACTACTACATACGTTGCACCTCTTATAGCTACTTAATATAGGCTACTTTTTGCCTCTTAAGATTGCGTATAGCTATTAGGTGTCTAAGCTTGCGCGATAACGCGTCTTTTATATTAATAAGTAAGACTTCCTATAGATCTATTTAAGTATTAGAGGGATAGTCTTCTTAGAGTAGAATATTTAGGCTAGCTTCTAGGCGTTAGGGCTAGTCCTAGCTTGTTAAGAACGCGTCCTGTTATTACTAATAATAGTTAGGACGCCTTCTCTGCTAGGGACGATAGCTAACGCTAAGGTTATATAAATAGTAGAGACACTATATACTATTACTTAGCTAGAGTAGCAAGCTTAACTTATTTAGAGTTGTCTTAATCGCCTATCTTAGAGTCTTACTAGCTAGGCTATCTACTAGCTTGTTAAAGGTTGTTAGCTTGCGATGAATTTAGCAACGATTCTTATAGAGGAGAATAAAAAGCTTTAATAGGCAAGTTAGCGCTAATAGCGCAAGGGGCAACAGCGCTGATAGTATATAGCCTGTGGAGGAGCTCTGCGGGTAGAGAAGGTCAATTGCTTGCTGCAGAGGCCGAAAGGGTGCTCCAGCAGGTAGAGCAGGCGGGGCAGCCAAGTAGGCCTCGAGCACCACCAACCTGCAGCAGGTGCCACGAACAAGGT